>JANIWG010000061.1:0-73162 GCA_030705025.1 Myxozyma udenii
TAAAAGTCATCGAAGAATCCCTGCTTTCATTCAAGAGCAGACGGAGTTGTAAACGTATCGTGGAGAAGGTGCAGTGTTTGTGGAACGGATAATTTCAGTAGTAACTTGATTCGAGCTTGTGGGGCACAAGGACTGTAAGATGTGAAGTGCATTAAATGTAATTGCAAGGGATTTGAGGCAGGGTTAGGTCACAATTGCCTAATTGGGACTGCGGGTTAGGGTGGCCAAAAATTGCTACATTTCAAAATATGCGTCGAATTAGTGTTGCGTGCACTGTACGATTCATACTTGCATTTATCGCGCACCTCAAAATCCCAGCAGGATATACGATGAAATTGCTTCTGATGAACGTGGTAAAATATGGCGGCGTAAAAAACCAAGAAGTCGCTTTTTAGAGATTACAATGCCAAAACACATTTTTGCTTGTGCAGACTAAATTCTAGCGCGACAGACTGTTCAATGAACGGCCGATAAGCGTATGTATGCGGTGCTGAAACGGCCTGGCCGACCAGATAAATTCTCGGCCAGAGCATCGTTGCCTTGACCTGCATGAACTTGATACAAATCTCAGTCTGGTGTAATTTCAATCAGCACTGCTATACAATTCAATATTCTGAGAATCACCGTTAAATTTGGACCAGTCTACCGATATGAATACAGACAGAACAGAGATGCAGGACGCTGTATCAAAACAGCGTTTTCTCTGGTTGAGCAGATTTACGCAAGACTTGAAACTTCCTTTAACCATCAATGGAAAGCATCTTATTGACCAATACGCTGAGATCATTCGGTCGATGGCCTTAGATACAGTCGACAGTACGCCTGGTTTCTCGGACTATTCTTCTTCAGCTTCGCAATGCCCGAAACTCAAACAGATGCGACAAAAACCCGGCCCAAAGACGTGTTCCAAATGCAAAACGACACGCGAGTGCCGACTTTGTATGTCACTGCAGTCCAAGCTAGCAAAAAGCACTAGTCGAAAAGATTTCGTCTACACGGTTGGGCGCAAGCGTCAGAGACTTACGGTTGACGGCGGATCAAAAGAGAGAGAAGATGATGCGCAATTTGCTGATGGAGTACCAGAGACCAGCAGCCATCGAATCCACTCGATGCTGGGGTCAATGATACAAACCATCGGGAAGACGAATATATTGTATCACGCGAGCCACGCGCTGGGTACTGTTTTGGGAGCTTTCAATGTATGCACAAATAGTGTTGAAACATCTCAGTCGGACAATGCCGACCTCATGGTCGTGGCTCTGACCCGTCAAGTACTCTCAAAGCGCAAGCGATACGCTCGATATAGCTGGTATCGCGGCCTTGATTGATGCTGATTCGTAAAGTCACATAGTTCATAGGTCATATAGCAAATCCATGGAACAGTTATGATGTTAATAAACAATGGCGTGCTTTCTGCTAACGTAGTTGCTTGCAGTTCTATGCATAGTTAACAAGCTACCATGCCATATTCTGCGGTCAACCTGCGTGTAGACTGCGATGGTCACTATTTGAGGTTCAATACATACTTAGTCGCGGCTGGAGACTATAGTGGCCAGAAATTCTAAACGCAATTAGTGCAATGTACACAAGCATACATAATTAGCCGTACGCATCCAGAACACAAGCTTATCAGTTGACTGTGTCGCTCGCTATGCCAAAGGCCAAAGGCGTTTTAGCAAAAGCTTTCGTGAGCCATGTAGCTATTGTATACATGCATGCATAACATAAGTTATCATGACTCTGAGGACACGCGGGCGAAATTAAAAATATGTATGCATGTCGTTACACATTACACACAAAAAATCTGTTAAGCGCGGAACGTTGCTTTGATTCTTGCAGGGCCTGCAGGGTGGCCGCGCCTGTCCTCGAGCCGCCATTCGGCATTCCCAATGTGGAGACACATCCGACGGAAGATGGATTTTCCGCTCCGGGTCCTATGAAGTGTTCACCCTCATGGCGCGAAGTGTGCCCTTGTGAAGACGCTTCAAGAGCAGAAGCTCAGGAGAACTATAAGTATGCAGAAACCTGGACTGCGCAGATTTACACTGCACAGCAGCAGCTGAGTGACGTAAATCACGGCCATGCAGTATCGAATGTGCGCGCGCAAATCTGGCGGCAGAATAAGTGCGTGCACGGGGTAAAGCGCGGCGGCGGTGCGGCTCAGCAGACCAGATCGCTTGCAGACCCAGTTGCAGATCTCATGTAACATAATTACACTGCCTCGAGTTCTCGAGCCTTCATATTCTTTCTGCAACAACTGCGTTCGCGTATTCACCTGTATATTCTCCGATACAGCGCTCTGGAATTGCTATAAGCACTGTGCGTTGAATCATTTTTTGCTGATCAGCTTCTTTACTCGAAGTGATACATCACCACTCTACCATCACGAGTACTCCATCACAATGGTCAGACTTGGACCCAAGAAGCCTCCGTCCCGCAAGGTATGTTTGTCGCATCACGAGCAGAAACGCCTGACATGTCAATTGCTAACCCTGTGCTTTGAAAGGGATCTATGCTTGATGTCCCGCGTGATCTGCTCGAGCAGATTGCGCAGCTCGAGAAGCTGTTCACAGTCGACACCGCAATGCTCAAGAAGATTGTTGAGCATTTTATTAAGGAGCTCGAGAAAGGTGGGTGCTGTGCATCTATGTACTAGGAGATATCCTTTGCTAAAACCATTTACAGGACTGTCAAAAGAAGGCGGAAGTATTGTAAGTCTGTTCCTGCGCTGCTTGTCGTTCAATTCTAACATCAATGCGTGCAGCCTATGATTCCCGCGTGGGTTATGGATATGCCGACCGGTAAGGAGACCGGCAAGTTTCTGGCTTTGGATGTGAGTTTTAACAATTTACAAATCATGCATTCAGACGCTGACAAGAAACAAAGATGGGTGGCACCAACCTTCGTGTCTGTGAGATCGAACTCTTGGGAAACCGCGACTTTGACGTCACGCAGAGCAAATACCAGATGCCCGAGGAGATGAAGACTGGTACTGCCGACCAGCTTTGGGATTACATTGCAGAGTGCCTAGAGTCTTTCGTCAGCACGAATCATGCACCTGTGGAGGGCCAAGAGCGGGAAAAGCTGCATCTTGGTTTCACTTTCAGCTATCCTTGCTCGTACGTATAAACCAACTTCACGAGTTTGCTAAGAGCCATGTTAACATTTTTAGGCAATCCGCTATCAACAAGGGTGTCTTGCAGCGATGGACCAAGGGTTTCGACATTGACGGTGTCGAAGGCCACGATGTTCAACCGATGCTCGAGGCTGCTCTTGCCAAGCGTGGTGTTCCCGTTACTGTTACCGCGCTTATCAACGATACCACTGGTACTATGGTCGCCTCCAACTACACGGATCCCGAAACACAGATGGGCGTTATTTTTGGCACTGGTTGCAACGGTATGATTGTGATACTGTCTTGTCGTAAGTTGATTGCTAACGCCGAATTTCTTTGCAGCTGCGTACTTCGAGACCGTCGGTAACATTCCCAAGCTAGAGGGTCTGGTTGACCTTCCTCCGGACACTCCAATGGCGATCAACTGCGAATGGGGTGCGTTTGACAACGAGCATGTGATTTTGCCGCGAACAGCCTACGATGTCCAAATTGACAACGAGTCTCCACGACCCAATCAGCAAGCTTTTGAGAAGATGGTTGCCGGTCTGTACATGGGTGAGCTTCAGCGTCTTGTGATGCTTGATCTCCACTCCCAGGGTTTCATCTTCGAGGGCCAGAGCGTCGACAAGCTTCAGAAGCCATACTCCATTGACGCTTCGCTTCTTTCTCAGATCGAGGAGGATCCGTTTGAGAACTTGTCCGAGGTCGATGTTATTTTCCAGACCCGGTTCAACATCAAGACTACTGAGCCCGAGCGGAAACTTCTCCGCCGTCTTGCTGAACTTATTGGAACCCGATCGGCTCGTCTGTCAGCTGCTGGATGCGCTGCTATCTGCATCAAAAAGAACATCAAGCACTGCCACGGTGGTGCTGACGGTTCCGTGTTCAACAAGTACCCCCACTTCGTCGAGAGAGGTGCTGAGGCTCTGAAGGAGATTTTTGGCTGGGATGACTTGAAGCCAAAGGACTATCCCATCAAGCTTGTTCCGGCCGAGGACGGAAGCGGCGTGGGTGCTGCATTGATTGCTGCTCTTACTATGAAGCGCATGGAGGCCGGCCTTCCTGTTGGCGCTACCAAGGGCATGATGGATTAAATGGCTCGACGAAGACTGTCGCGCGAGCTCTGTAAAGCGAGTTCTGTAGACGTAACAGGCAAAAACAGACAAATATATCGTTTCATTTTGTATAATTATTGTGTGTAAGCTTTGCTGTTTACGAATAAACCTGTGTAAAGGCTTTATAGTTACTTATGACTAGTCATCGAACCGCTCAATTGAGTCTGTAGTGGACCGACAGGCCATGTGCATACTTCAGACTCGCGATCCTGTGGCATATGACCGCAGGAGCAAGAGTTTTCCATATATACAACCCCAATTTCATACGTAATCACATTCACTTGGTACTGTGCAATTCATTCATCAGTTATCGATAACCAGAACGTTTTTATAACAATTCAGTTCATCAAAACAGTGATGATTTCGGTCTTCCTGCATACATGTATCTGCTACGCTGACAGTTACAGCATAAAAACAATCGCTACCACGTATTCGCGCCATAATTACGTCGTCTTCTGGCGGGTTATGCTTCCACAAAGTAGCGTATATAATAGTGCTAGCTTAAAGAGCTGTCAGTTGCGGCCATACCTAGGATAAAGCACAGTGTCCCGTCTGCTCCGCTCCTGTTAAACTCCTATGGGCTCATTTAGTACTACGGTAGGAGACTACGTTGGAATCATGAGTGCTGCAATTATTCTTTTTTAACAGCCTCACCATTTGCATGGGTTAGGGTATAACTATTTGTATGAGCAATTAACCACTTGAAATGCGCTCAATTCAATGCTTGGAAACGCTGTAGAGATGCTAAGTATCGTGTTAAAATAGCAAAGTAAAGCTTGCTTATTAACTGCGATGTAGTTCTCAATAATATACCGAAGTTGCACATCGAATGTTGTCTTCTGTTTACTGATATCCAAAAAAGGCAATTATCTAATTCAGCGCTTGCGCGCCGCATGCGGCTGTGAAAGTAAATATGGTGCGCCGTGGAGATCGTGTTTTGTTGATGTTCATGAAACAACTTGTGTTGATGTTTGAAACAACGCGCAGTCGCGCAGTTGCGTGGGATGCCGTGGATAGCGCGATTTTCTTTCGTGAATGGCGCGATCAAAGAATGTCATAACTACGTACGTTTGTCTGTTTAACTGACTAGTTACACAACAAGCTCAAATGAAATCAACTAAGCAGTGACCATTCTACGGTAGGGCCGGTTGAGATGAGATACACGTTTACAATTTATTGCGTAGATAGATACATATCCTAGTGCAGCAATATATTGCACTGGAGGTCATGACGGAGCATAAAAAAAAAAAGAAAACATCGCTTGTATAGAGCATTGTCGTAAGCGTTCAGAAAGATACAGTAACAAAGCTGGAAGCAGACGTATGAATGGATGAGCGTGATGAAACATATGAAAAGCAAAACTCCCTCTGAAATCGTACACTGCAAATAAAACAAGAAAAAAACAGCAACGTAAACAACAACACCAAACCAAATGAGTGTGACAGCTTTTCAAGCAACGCGTAAAAAAACCATTATAGGAGAAGGTGACCATGGGCCTACCAAAGGTCATTCTCTGATGAGAAAATCGAATCGTTGGCGACAGATCCTGCAGTTACAGGGTCGTACTCTGCCCAGAAACCAACAGACGCGTTGCTCGCAGCGGACGGCGGTTCCTGCGCAAACTGCTGAACAGCGGTTGGAGCGGCCGCGGCGGTAGGAGCATGCTGCATGGACATGTACATCACTGCCTGCTGATGCTGCATTTGCTGCTGCATCTGAGCTAGAGCATGATGACTTGGAAATGAACCAGTAGAGAAGCTGCGCGCAAGAGGAGGAGCGGCGTCGCGGAGAAACTGCGAGGAGTACATGAGTCCGTTGGAGGACTCGAGAACCCCGGCAGCGCTAGCCTCAAGACCATTGATTGGAGTCATGTATTGCTGAGCAGCGAGAGCTTCAGCAGAAGCAGAACGCGTTGCGGGGCCAAGACGATGGTGTTGCTTCACGAAGCTGGAATCATCCTTGACAGGAAATCCCTGCTCCGACTCATCCTGCTTGACAACCTCATTGAATGGGTCAACCTGTTCCTGCTTCGACACACTTGCGAATCGCTGCTGCGCAAGAGGGGATTCAAGAACAGAGTGCTGCATGTGCGACTTTGGCGTGGGGCTGGGGTTGACGCCATAGACAGTTCCAGGAATATTATGATGACGACGGAGTGTCGTGTTTGCAAGCGCGGCAGCAGTGGCGGACTGCATTGCGCTGCTGTTCGCAGATGCGAGCCATGGCGCCGCCGAACGGAAACCTCGGCTTGGAGTTGCAGATTGCGGACTTGATGAAGTGAGTGGACGCTGGGTCATAGGAGTGTTGAGAGCGACACCTTGGTCACGCTTGTAGGGCACGGGAGTGGAGTTGATGCGGTGGGCCATTGACGAAACCGCGACGCGTGAAGGTGCTTTTTGGGGACCGGTGGGACTGGTGAACAGAAGCGGACCGGGAGTAGAGCTTGGACCGTCCGAAGGAACGTCGGCAACAAGCGCAATGACTGGTAATTAGCGACGCGCACGCACACATAGATAAGAAAATCTATACTTACAAGCTGGATCATGCTCGAAGACTTTCTTAAGGACCTGAATATGACTCGACACCTGTTTGCGAGTACGAATCTTACCAGTCTTCCGGCTAATGTAGTCCGAAATCAGCTCGTTACGACCACACGGGCGACCATTGACATTGATCTTCCGACGTCCGACCTTTGGAATCTGACGAATAGCCTCCATGAACGCCTCCTCGACATCGGCACTCCAAATCGATGTATTGTCGCCGTCGCGTGCAAGACGAACACGGCGTTGTGCAAGAGCCTCGGAGAATGGCGCATCTGAGACAGAACGACCCATTGCGACTGACGCAGGTGTACTGGGTGCGCTAATCCGATGATCCGCTGTTGGAGTCTGAACTGACAGAGCGTGGAAACCAAAAGGAGGCTCGGCGCCAGCAGAAAGAGGCATTCCTGGTGCGGAGATTGTGTGTGCCATTATAGGCGCGCCAGCAAAGTCAGCGGTGTCTTCGTCGTCTTCATCTTCCTCGGCAGTCGCCTCAAGAGCGAACGGGGACTGCTGATTGGCGTAGACAGGCGCACCGAGAGAAAATGAGCGACCGAGACGCGGTCGCTTAAAAGTAGTGCCACTGTGGTCGTTGACGCCATCTTCGCGTGGCAGACTAAACGGCACATCTGGCGACACCTCCTGTTTCACCTTTGAAGTTAAGGGCGTTGCATATGCGTGCTTGTTGACTGGAGAGTCGAAAGGACCTATTGCGGAAACGGTGCGCTCGAGCTTAGCACCTACAGGAGTCTCGAAAACAGATTTGTTGTCCATATATGCGGTGTTACCATCATGTTCCTCGTCTTCGCCAACGATAGGTGATGTGTCGAGCGAGCGGGACCGCTTGATACGCGGAGCTTCATTGGACAGGCCCGCGCTGAACGCAACAGACTCAATGCTATCCTCTTTAGAGGATGCGACAAGCATCGAGGGATCTTGCCTCCGCCGTGGAGTAGTGGTAGGAGGAGTGAGGTTGAATGCGGAAGGGAGAAGTTCGGTGACGTTGGAAGTCGGGCAGCCAGAGTTGGAAGCACCAGTAATAGAGGAGGCCATGGCGGTGGCGGCTGCTGACACTGCAGCGGCGGCAGCAGCAGCGTCTTTTGCACTCGTGGTTGTTGGTGTGATATGCTCATTTGAGAGTGTCCGATCGGGATCGACGCACATGCGGAGATCTTGCGGTGGAGTTTGTTGCGGTGAAAGGGACATTTTAGCAGGGGTTGCGTGAGCCGGAATGAATCGGACAAGGGGCGAGATAGGGGAACCGAATATGAGCCGAGAAGAGTATCGTGAAGAAGAATGAAAGAGCTGCCTGGAGGTGCATAGACTTCTCGGATCGAATCGCAGAGTGTGTTGGAGATCAGACTTAGATGGTGGGCCGATCGACGAGGCTTTGCGGGAAAAGATACCGGCGAAACGAGACGCGCGACGGACGAGCAGACGGGAAGCTCGTGAGACGAAGCAGAAGCTCGATTTGAGGCAAACGGCACTAGGCGCAGCCAAGAACAGCAGAGGGAGATAGAGAGGAGAGAGGGGGGGTAAGCTGGATAGAAAAGAGAGAGGAGAAGCAGGAGCAAAGACAGTGGAAGTATAGGCGATAGACACTGAGAGACCCAGTCGAGGGGCGTTGGCTTGCACAGGAGGCCAGGAACCGCGTTTTGCTTTCTTTTGGTGCGCAGAAACCCTCTTCCGCCGCGCGACGCGTGCGCGACGCGTCGCGTCGACCCAGCGCGTCGCAAGCCGCACAGACGTGCGGCGCACGTAAGGGAGCGGGGGAGACGCGCCGGGACAGGTTCTGCGCGGGACGTGCTGCAGTGTACGCGGGCTGCTCTGCTGCACAGACGGGACGCGACGCGCTGGGCGCTGTGCAGTGGGCTGTTCAGGCTCCTGCACACGTGTCGATCAATCACGAACAGATCGCGAACCAACTGAGCTCATACATCTGAACACTGATAGCAACCAGTGGGCAGTGCCTCGGATATGCATGTTTCTGTAGGAATACAAATATTAATTACACACTAAAATATTGTCCACCATAACTACATATATGCTTGCACATAATTACCCCATTACATCTGTCCCTTGGCTCGTATGAACATGATCATGAATCGTTAGAAAAAAAAAAAAAAAAGAGAGAGTCAAATATATATCTGGAGGCGTCTAGTATCCGAACAGCAATGCCTGTGTATCTGCATCCAAAAGCTGCTCCACCGCGTCCACGTCCATTGGCGACTCTCCTAAATCCACCGTGGAGGACGCTGGAGCCGAGATTGTTGCAGAGGAATCAAGCGCAATGGAGCTTCTGTTCAGCATTTGTTTACGCGGAGAGTGCGGATGCGCTATCTTGCGTATCTGGTGTGAAACGGCAAGCTTCTGAGAAACGGTGCCCGTGAGATCATGTTTCATCTCGTTCTCGCCCACGCTAGATGTACGCTGACGCTTCTTGGTGGGCTTCGTTGGAGTACTAAATGTGAGTACGGGAGGCGCCGGGGGCGTGATAGTTGGCTTCGCAAGCAACGGCCGCCATGGACCAGAGAATTCCGATGTCCTCAGCAAGGATAGCACTGCTGCGCCGGTGTCGCGGGAGTATTGCGCGAAGCACTGCTGTGCAAAAGAAGATGCCGCGTATCCATTTGGCGAGCCTGTAAACTCGCTGTCGAATGTCTGATTTGAGTGAGGAAGAGACGCGAGCGAGGAGAGCGAGAGGGAAGAGGGGTCGTCAGCGCGAGCAGTAGGACTTGGTGTTGGTGTTGTTTTGGTGATTCGACGCTTCTTTCGGCGAAGAGTGCTTGCGTCTGGGGTTTGACGACGCGGGTTTCTGTCGGCGTCTGCGGCCGTCATGGACTCAAACTGGCCGCGCTTGAGGGCCTGCTGGCGCCAGAGACGGGCTGCTGCGGCGGCTGCGGCGAGTTGCTGGCCAGATGCGGCGGGGAGAGCAGAGCGGCGGCGAAGCGGGGTGGGCGACGAGCCGGCGGGGTCAATTTCAGCAAGGCTGTCTGAGGACGCGGAGGACGCGATTGAGGCGACGGACGAGGACGAGACGGTGCCAGGCGTGAAGAGCGCGCGGGAAGTGTCGCGTGAAGACGGCATGGTGGTGGAGGGGCTTGTGGTGGTGAGCTAGGAGGTCGTGATCGGGGTCGATGCTTGTGGCGGACGGGGGATCGGAGGGGAGGGGTTGGGAGATGCACGAAGTGAGTTGTGAGTGTGACCCCCAGCGGTTTGTAAACAAAGCCACCCTAACCCGCTGGGATGAGCGCGGCCCGCGCGCGAGAACTGTGAGTCCTGTGAGCGCGAGACTGTGGACTCACGGCAGCGAGGTCTACTCAAGAAGTCCGTGAAGCTCTTGCGCGGTGTCTGCAGCTCGACGCGCGCGAGTATAGTTTACCAGTTTCTGGGCTCGACGCGCACGAGTGCAAGCGCGACAGGGGATGTGGGACACTGTATGTATATGAATGTGCAGTACGGGCAGGGTAATTACGTAGCACAAGTGCGAGCGCGATCTGCAGGAGTAAATATTGTATTCTACGTCCCGTACTCGATGTGGTATACATGAGTTGCTGAGAACACCCCCACACTCGCACCCCATGCAGCTAAATTGTCTTCGTTGGTCGCTGGTCCACCGGCTCTGCAAGCCGTACGTCTCGCTCCCGCCTGGGGCGCGTGCTGCACTCAACCTGGCCAGCACAGCAGCTTCCCCGCGTCCTCGATCGAGCCGCCAAAACACCGTCACGACCGTGAGTGTGCTCGATTCGGTGCTGTACCCGCGACTGTCTTATAGCTGTGCTGCGGAGCGGAGGCCCGCCCCCACGTTTTCAGCCTAAGTTCGCGGATATCAGTGCCCGATAGCCCTCCGCCGGCGCCACAAACCTTATAACGGCGCAAGACCGTGGTCGTGCGGGCAGAGTGCCTCGACGCGGGTTTGGTATTTTCATTCATGCCTTTTTCCTCTCCTTCCCGCGCGCCCCGCAATTTCTTTTCTTTCCTTCCTCCTCCTCCCCCTCCTCCCCACACTTCGCCAGCTTCACCGCCGACTTCTTCTTCCTTTGTCGCCATCGACCATTCTTCACTTTTTTTTCCCGTCAAATCTCCCGTCCGTCTGCATTTTCTGGACGGTCTAATGCCTACAGGCCGCTCAACCATACACCCACCCTCGACGTCGTTCTTTTCGACCTCGTTCACCCACACGCAGCAATGTCGACCAAAATGTCCATTGGCGCCTCGATCTACGTGGCCGTCAAGCCTATTGTTAAGATCTTCATTGCTGTAACCTTCGGCATCATTCTCACAAAGCGCGGCGTGCTGGACGTCCACGTCTGCAAAAAGATGTCCTCAGTACTCATCAACATCTTCCTTCCTTGCATCGTCTTCTCTAAAGTCGTCGTCGCCTTTGACGCGTCTACCATGGGCATTGCCGGTCTTGCCGCACTTTCCTCCATCATCTACATGCTTGCCGGTTGCGTCATTGCGTAAGTCTCTCCTTTTTTTTCATGCATCGGTTTTCCCCCGCAATCCCAAATCATGACTAACAATGAGGACTTAACAGCGTGGTGCTACGCGTTCTCACCCCTGTTCCAAAGTACTGGCGTGGCGGCAGTGTTGCCGGTAGTATTTTCAACAACTCTGGTGACATTCCCTTTGCATATGTCATGACCATCACCTCTGGTCCACCATTTAGTGACGGCGATGAGACCAAGGGCATTGCCTACGTCACTGTCTTTATGTGCATGTACATTCTTGTCTTTTTCTCACTTGGCGGTGTTCAGGCTATTGAAAAAGACTTTCAGATAGACCCGGAAGAGCTGGATTTAATTTTCTCTGAGGAGAACGAGAAGAGACTTGCCCATGAGGCACACGCTGCTGCTCAAAAACGGTCAAAGTTTATGTCCATGTTTCGCTTTGGACGTAAGCATAAGAGCCAGGATCAGCTTGAAAAGCTCGAGAACGCGGTGACGATGGTTGAGAAGGACACAACTGTTCCTGTCGTCGAGCTCACTCCTGCTACCCCTGCCGCCGCTGTCACACCGAACCCTCTGCAACCGCAGGACTCGCGCCCGCAGTCCGTTGCCACTCCACGAATGCGCTCTCGAGCAGGCTCGTTAAGCACGTCATCAGGACCAGTGACACGGCAGCAGAGCGTGCGCACGCGTCTCGAGCCCGTGTCGTCCCGCGTCTCTGGAACGCACTCCGTCACACCCTCAACCATTCAAGCCGCCACTGTTCCGCTTGCCCTTGTAGAGTCCCACGCCACAGATTACGCTCTCCAACCGTCAGTATCGCGTCAAACTGCGACAGATTACTCGCTTCGTCCCGTCGAGTCCGCTGGTGTGCGCTCGATCAGACAACGCCTTGCTGCGCGGCAAGCAGCAAAGGATGCTGCTGCAAACGGCGTCCCACTTCCACCCACGGCAGCGGAAGATGAAGAGCAAGACGGCGAGGAACTTGATCCAATCGTGAGTGCGGTTACAATTCATATGGAGGCGCGTGAAAAGATTCAGAACAGGATCCTGTCACAGACCATCGTGTTTCTACGAAACTTGTACCAGCCGCCTATTGCGACACTGATTGTGAGTATCGTGATTTCTGTTATCAACCCTCTGAAAGCGCTGTTTGTGGACACGGGTTATCATATGCGCCAGGCACCTGATGGCAAGCCGCCGCTTGACTTTGTGATGGATGTGACAACGTTCATGGGTAACGCGTGTGTTCCCATTGGATTGTTGATGCTGGGATCAATGATTGGTCGGCTGAAATTAGGCAACATGCCGCGTGGGTTCTGGAAAGTGCTTATTGTGCTGATCATCGGCAAGCTTGTTGTTTTGCCTATTCTCGCAATCGCGTGGGTGCAGGCGTTGCGCAGATACGGTCTCGTCGACAAAGACAACTTGATCCTTGCGTTTGTGTTCATCATGGCATCTAGTGTGCCGTCCGCCACGTCGCAGGTCTATGTTACAATGTTCTTTGCACCAGAGGACATGGAACGGATTCCTCAAATGGATTGTGTAGCAGCAATGCTAATTTCACAGTACATCTGCCTTGTGATCACGCTTGCTGTGCTGGTCACATATACTTTGCAGGTGATTATATAGAAACAAATCGGTCATATATATGGGTCGGGGAATTAAAGTTAAATGCGTTCGGGTCTTTTTTTTTTTTATTGTTTGTCATTTCATTCATTTTCTTTAGTCTGTTACTTTGTCTGGCTAGGCGATTAATTCACGCACATTACTTTTTTCTTTCATGGTTCATTTCTGTCATGTATGGTTTAACGAATATAAATGCATCATCTAACTTATAGTTATGTTTTAAGTGTTTTTACACCTCCATCGAAGACGACCCCGCACTGATGATCTTTTGAGAACTGGGTCACCTTGGCGAACCGCACCGGCTGTTTTAATTTCTTTCCCGACGTGGCGTGTGGCGGTGCTTCGAAGCGATCGTCGGCCTCGATCTCATACGTAATTTACAGTAACAACAGGTATAACCCGTGTTTATGAAATTACAGCGCATATATATGCGCAAAGATCGCAGATCGATATTTGGAGAATGCGATCATGCAGGATTCTTTTGTTTATGATCTGGTGACGACTTTTTCCGTTGGCACGTCTGCACGCGGGGCCATTGTGGCGGAACGCGGGGTTCACCGAGCCTCGAGCCGTGGTGGGCGACTTCAGCCCATAACTATGTGATCCGTTCTACAAACAGCCTCAAATATTGAATAAGTTTATGATATTTTTGTTTCTTTCTAATTACATATGTGTATGTGCTGTAGTAATTAAGCACGGTCATGACAATCTTAGCAGGTAACACCTTGTTGCGCCTTTCAACATAAAACAAATTTTGGAAAAAAAACAGACTCCGGCCCCAAATGCAACATTAACATCATCACTTCTCACTTCCTCGTTTTTTATAAGCTCAAATGGTCAACATCCTCAGCAGTGTACACAGTAGAGGTACCAATGACAACGTCGTAGCCAGGTGGTGACACTGGAACGTCGTCGTAGGTAGGTGGGACTTCGTCGTCCCAAGCAATGCCAAGACCACCGCGCTCAGTGATGTCAACGTTGAATTGCATGCGGAGAAGACGCGCAGCGCCAGTGGGTGTAGACACAGCGGTGCCGCCGTTCACGGAGGGCTGATGCTCCTCAGACACGAGCATCTCAAAAACAATCGCGTGCTCGACGCTGAAGCCGATCGCAGGATCACGCGTGTTGCACGCAACGGGCTGCGCGCCCATGCTTTCGTCTGCAAAGGTAGAGACAGGGACTTCCATTTCGATGCGACCGTCGCCTGAAAAATCGCTTTTCCAACCCGAACGAACATCGCCAGATGAGATCACGCGGACTTCCTCGACGGGCGTAGCGTGCTCTGTGCCGTGGCCATTTGCGCCGCAGCCGACAACCTTGATCCGTGAGATCTCGTCAAGATGCCATGAGAACTTGCGAAGGTTCCAGCGAGAGTGCTTTTCCTTGTTGACAAGGTTGTTGAGCTGAAGCTCAAGCTGGAAGCTAGAGCGAGGAAAGACCGAGGCTGGGAGCGAGGCAGTCACGCTCAGCTGAGTTGGTGGGAACACGCGAAGGCACTTGCGGACGTCAACTGAGGGAACCGACCGGTAGATGGTGATTGGCCGTGTGAGGAGCAAGGGATGCTTGCCAAAAGAGGTACCGGCAGCGGGAGTGGCGCAGGCACGGAGGTGGTAGGAGATGGAAACGACCGACGAGTTGACGGATGCGGGGAGATCACCGGGAATCAGGTGCGAGAACGGGTAGCCGTACTCAGACTGCGGGAGTTGGGTGGACTTCTTGAGCAGATCCCAGCGCTTGAGAGTGTTGGTGCGAGTCACGCAGGACTTGCATGCCGCGACCAGTGGCCGACGGACGGAAATCTCCTGGACGAGCTCGAGCGTGACAGAAGACATGATGACGGAAGGCACGTTGACGTAGAGGAAAAGAAGTCCAGAGAGGAGCGCGCCTGTGGACTGGTCAGGAGTGCCGTAGCAGACAAGCGGCGGCGACTCGACGACGAGGTTGAACTCGATGGGTCTGATGTTGGAAGATGTGCTGGAGCTGGACGAGGAAGTGTAGACGGTGGAGGTCGCAGCAGGCGCCTTGCCCTTGTTTGCAGACGAGGTAGCGAAGGTGCTGGGTGGCATGATGGAGTATTCTGTGGTGGCGGAGACGGGCTTGATGACGGGAGAGTAGCTGGGAGGAAGCGAGCGCATGCGAGTGGCGGAGGGCCGCGGAGGGATTTCGCGGACGGTTGTCTGCGCGTGCTGGCGGAGTGAGTGGGTTGGTGGAATTGGTAGATCGATCATTGTGTGGAGAAATGAGGACGAATGAGGACGAGCGACGCGCCTGGAGGTGGGCGGGGTGCAGTACATATATATATATGCTAAATATAAGGAGGTGTGCGCGCACGCGTTAGTCGGGAGCAAGGTGTCGTCATCTCGGCCGCGGGCGTGGCTGTGCGGGTCGTAGCCCCAAAAACGGCAGTCGGCCGGCGGGTCAGATGAGCAATGCACTGCCACGACCCCTCGCTAAGGCGGGGTCTTTCTAAGAACATGCGGGAAACTGGTGCGGTTCGCACTGCCCAGATCGTGGCGCACGCGTGGCGCACGCATGGCGCTCGCCGATCGCTGCGCCGGCGCGGGTGGCTGCAGCCGGACAGAACCTTAATTGTCTCCAGCGCACTGCACCTTTTTCGTTTAATAATGCGTCCCCCCTCGCATGTACAAATTTTTTCCTCGCGCGAGGCGGAGATTGCGCCTGATTCCTCAGCTCATGAACAAAGACGTATATGAAAGGCTATAGCTGTATGTGCAAAGCGTGCTGTGAATGTACGGTGTGGACACTCAATGGAAGACGAACACCCTGTTGTCTGCGACCTGTTTCAGTGTCTCTCGGCCCGCGCCGACGTTGACGCCATAATTGCCCGCGGTTGTCAAAAACAGTCCAGGTCTGACGACGCGTTTCCATAACTAATTCCACCGTCGAGTCATCTAGACAGAACACACACCTACGCGTCCAGCTCCTGCGCCGCAGCATCGCGCTAACGCTCTTATAAGGTGTGGCTTGTCCTAATATAACCGAACTCAATTCCGCCAGAAAATTTTTTCTGCGGGCGCCGGCAGCCCGAGTCCAAGCTCGTCATCCTTTTCGGGCAACACGACTTAATTCTCGGCTGCCGCTATAAACGCTATTTTTTCCGGACTCGACGGCCGCAGTTGTCTTTTCTACATCGCGGCCGCCGTCGGTCGCGTCGCGCCGCCCGCGCGTAAAAAGACCGAAAAAAGACTCGAGATCGCACGTGTGCACGTCCCTGGCCTGCCCGAACTCCCGGCGGGCCGCCGCCAACAAGGTCCCTTACTGGACGCTCAGCGTGTGCGCTGGTTATATATATTAATCAGATCACATTCTGCGTATATACTCGTTCATGCGCCCACCCAATACTGGATGATTCACTATACATCGCTGCGTACTGTAGAGAAATTTAACCCCGCAGCTGTCGCCATTTCGCGTGATGTAACTTGCTGTGGCGCACCCCGCGCTTTGGCTCGGATTTTGGACTCTGGTTCTCACAGCAAATCCCAGCACAGTAACTGGCCACAAGATGGTACATCTGTAACCATTCGAAACTGTGAACAACACATCTTTGCAAACAAATACTCTAGTAAAATGATAGAACGGTCTCAACGTCTGCGACAACGTCCTGCAAAATAGATTTCATTTCCGCTCGTACGCCTTTTCCGCGCCTGTCGGAACTTTTGCCTGGTCACTTTTGCCGAGCTTTCTCCACACATCTAAGCTCTTTCTCCCCCATACGCCACCGATCCTACGCTTGGCCCGGCGGTGCCCGCGAGCCAACTACTAAGCGAAACCAGCGTTAGTCGATTATTCTTTACTTATGTTTCGGCGTCATGCGAGAGCCACGTCAGTTCTTGATGCGCTTGTTGCGTCTCGGTGTACTCCATATGCGAAAAACATGCCCCTCCCTAAGCTCCACATTAACCCCTGGATCGGCAAAAGGATGCTTGATTAAATGAATTAACACCACCAAAGCACTGCATGCAACACTCGCAGTTTAACGGATATCAACTCCTGGAAGTTGAGTCTGTTCAACCAAGATGTGGCGGCCAGAACAGGAAAGCCGGATGATTCGCTGTAAATGCACAGCTTTAAGGATCATGCAAAAATATTATGCAATATTTCGTACACATTGGCACTGTCCGATGTAGGCCTGTATGTCTCTGACCCGAGTTCATCTTCAACAGCTCAGGTCGCATTACGAACATCCAGATCATACAATTCACGGCAACTCGGCCATGTGCAGGATGCAGTTTCTTAGCCTCATCCTTCTCAGTTTCCGGCCATTTCCGGTGATGAATATATGAGCTGGCAAAAAAAATCAGGTTACGTGACGGCGTTTGCGTATTGCGTTTGTGGCGATGAAGAAATACGCATAGCCACATCTGATGCTGGACCAATCAGCAAAGCTGACCCGTACATCCGTAGTTACAGCTAGCAAACCATTGCTGGCCAATAACTTCTAGCGCTGCAAACGCTAAACTGTTTTTTCACGATCGCCAGCTTCATCACTTCTGAAAATAAGCGACCACTGTTGTATATCCTCGCGAAATTTGGTATTGCTCTTTTTTTCCCACGTCGCCCGTGCGATGTAAAGCAGGCAAAGAACGGTATGCTCTTATCATTTACTCTGAGTATTTCGCATTATTTGCGGATCGAATAATTCATTATACCAAGACATTGTTGGCTTTGTCGGACGAACAAATCGATGCAAACCTCAACGCAAGTCTCTGCTCAAGCTCGACATATCAAAGTATCTGACTCCAATACTGAAGTTTGCGGTGTCAACTTCAATCCTCTCATCTGAAAGCAAAGTAAAGATGTGAAGGTTTGCTGAATCGTCACTGCATTGCTGGTACGGTTCTAGATACCCGGGAAAATCATTTGACATATTGCACAGCACTCGAATTTAAGGCTTGGTAAGTTTCCAACTCAACTTCGTATCATGCTGCACTCTCACTATTGCAACAGTACTTATTGTGCAACAAGATTAAGTCAATGGTATTGTCATGGTATGTTAAAAACTTGTCAAGGTGCTCCATAAATCTCAAAGGCCCATTTCTTTATAGTGAATATACTGGCCCCACCGCCTTCGCCTTAGTAACTCTAAATAAGAACCTTACAAAGCAAAGCAGCACTATGAAGCTTTATTGCTTGCTGAAAAACTCTCATGCGAAACTATGTACTGTCGAAATGCCACGGTTGCTCGCGAGCATGGTACTTGATTCCTCGCGTGTGCGCGTGTTCGAGAGTAGTTCACAGATGTTGCAAGAAGTAATGAGCATCAAACTCGTAACAGTTTCTCTGATTTGAATAAGCGTCCCTTGGATTACTGCAGAAACTCGCTTTCCATCGTCAATACTGTTATACTCATCGTGTCTCGCAACCCGCTGCAAGTTCGTGAAGACACACTTGACACGCCGCGCGACGACTCGCGAGGACGGAGCCCGGAGAATTCTGACATAAGCGCTGAGTGTGTGCGGCGTTTTGAGCCGTGTCAACGCCCAAAGCGTTGAAATTCTCGAATAAAAAGAACGCAAAAATGCATGAATTCCGCGAATTGCATGCATATGCGCGTTGCCGCGTGCCGCACGCGCTATGAACCAGGCACGTTGAAATGAACGGTGCGGCGATCCAGCGCATCATCGCGAGCGATCCGGGATCGGTATACCCGCGCGCGCGCAGATTGTGCCTGGATTGTGTATCCATCAGCGTCCACGTGTAGTCGTCTTTTCTGTGTGGATTATTCGCAATCTGGTCGAAATGGCTGAACCAGAGGCTGTGCGTGAGAAACCTCCGATCATTGCCGATGACGTCGCGGCCGTTGTCGAGGATGCCAAGGCTGAGGAGTCTACAGCGTCTTCCGTGAGTGGACCGTCAACTCCTATAGTTGATCTTGCTCCAGAACATCTTGCGTCGGACGTCGTGATTGTGTTCAATGCCGAGTCAGCCAAGGCGACGCCAGAACAGAAAACTCCGGAGAAAGTCCAGGCAGCGTTGCGGTTCCTGCTGAGCGCACTCTCAGTCGCCGGGTTCGAGTTCGTTGTCAGAGCAAACAAACCCGGATCGCTGTTTATCTTTGTCAAGGCAAAGGAAAGCGTTGTTGCGCTTGCTTCTTATCAATCCCAGTACGTGCAATTTTTAAATCTTGCTCAACGCTCTTGTTAATATCGAGAATAGGGTCCGCGACTGGCTGTTCGGCGTTCGCGCTACCGCGCCGGATCCGCCTACTACGCATGTGTCTGCTGATTTCACTGTTGCCGAGCGGTTGCGACTTGTGCACAGTCGTCTTACGTTGGCGGAGAAGGAGCATGGTCTGGGTATCACGCCTGGTGAAGGCGATTGGGTGTTTGTAGATTCCGTTTTTGCCCTGCACGATCCTGTTTTTGATCGGGTAAGTCGAGTTTGTGTGTTTTAGTCTCCGGTCTTTGATGCTAATGATGTGTACAGGCCTGGATTAAAAGGTGGTCGACAAAATATCAGCTTGATGACGACGAGCTTGAGTTGATTCATGCCACGTTTGGTGAGAAAGTTGCGCTATATTTTGCGTTCCTGCAGTACTACTTCCGTTGGCTCATTTTCCCCACAGTTGCTGGCCTGATTGCTTTCTTTTTTCTAACACCTTACTCGCCAATTTTTGCGGTCGTCTCGTGTGTGTGGTGTTCTGTGTTTGTAGAAGCGTGGAAGCACCGTGAGGTTGAGCTTGCAGTCAAGTGGGGCGTCAAGGGATGCTCAAGCTTGCAGGCTACGCGTACGACTTTTAAAGGCGAGACCGAGCGCACGAACCCAGTCACTGGCGAAAAGGAGCAGTACTATCCGTCGTGGAAGCGTGTCTTGAAGCAGTTTACCGCAATTCCAACTGCTTTGGTTGCGGGTCTGCTGCTTATGTCGCTGCAAGCGATTGTGTTCATGATTGAGATCTTTTTGGCGGAGATTTATGACGGCCCGCTCAAGCAGTACCTTGTGTTTTTGCCAACTGCGCTGCTTGCGACGCTTGTTCCTACGTTTACGGTGTTTTACAGGATCCTTGTGGTGCGCATGACGGATTGGGAGAACCACGTATCAACTCATTCCTACGATGTGTCGATGACGCAGAAGATGTTTGTGCTCAACTTCCTCACGTCATACATGGGTCTGTTCCTTTCTTCGTATGTTTATCTGCCGTTTGGTCATTTGATTGCTCCGAATATGGACTTTATTACTGCCAGCGTGCAGAAGATTGTGGGTGAGAACGCGTCACACCACAAGGCGTTTGCAATCAACACGCAGCGTCTGAAACAGCAGTACATCTACTTCACAGCTACGGCTCAGTTTATCAATTTCTTTGTCGAGACGCTGTTACCTTACATCCAGCGCCGGTTTCTCAAAGAGGCCAAGAAGCTGAGTGACAGAGTTACAGGTGCGCAGGATGAGAAAGTTGAGGACGATCCCGCTGAAGCTGCGTTTTTGACGCGTGTGCGGGCGGAAGCCGAATTTCCAGATTACGATGTCGACCTGGATTATCAAGAGATGGTAGTACAGTTTGGATACCTGTCGATGTTTTCCACCGTGTGGCCGCTTGCGCCGTTGTTTGATTTCATCAACAACTGGATTGAGCTTCGTGGTGACGCGGTCAAGATCTGCTTGGATACCAAGCGTCCGATTCCCAGCCGTGCGGAGACGATGGGCCCGTGGATGAACAATCTCGTATTTCTGACATGGCTTGGGTCACTGACTACATCGAGTCTAGTGTCAATGTACCGTAGCACACCCGCTGTGACAGTTGGAGCCGCTACGGACGAGCCGACGCATTTGGTGTCTACGCGGCCGTGGATGCTTCTGGCGACGGTGCTGTTGTCGGAGCACGCGTATTTCGCGATTCGGTATCTGATTTCGGTGGTGTTTGGTGCATTTGACAGTCCTGTGCTGATGCAAGACAAGCGGAACAAGTATGTGACGCGACAAGCGCCTTTGCGAGCACGCGGTGAGACATCTGTGGAAGTGGCGCAGCCCGCGAACGAGAAGACGATGAAGGAATGGCAGGCGGCAATCGCGGACGCAGTGCGGCTGTATGAGTCGATTGCAGTGAAGAGCGCGGAGAGCAAGAAGGAGGAGTAGTAGGCTGATTGGGGGTACATATAGCTCCTATGAGCATTGTCTGCGACAATAGCTGGCGTCATTGTTTAACCAATATTATGCAGCAGTGTTGTAGAACGTACAAAGCAGCAATGCGCCTGCGCTGACCCCATGGTCGATGATCGATGATCGGATTAGGCGTCGTGACGTTCTGGACGCCGCTTGACGCGCGTCCGCACATATGTAAACAACATGCCTTAATGGGGAGTTGCTATAATTACGCAAATGGATAAGGGCTCGGAGTTACGGGACTATATCGACAGTGTGCCAGGATCTTGGCCGAACACGCAGCGTGGAGCCAGAAAGACCGAAAGAGCTGCGAAGCCCTATCAAAGGCGCCGACGGCCGGATCTTCCTCCTCCACATGATTGTATCGAAGCCGCTTCTCAGAGGCTGTACTGCATAATGAGTCCAGCTGCACTGGCCGTTCGAACGCGTGCATACGCGTATTATAGTCAACTATGCCTCGGCGCCGCGCACTCGCGCCGGGAAGAAGCTTTCCACCCCCTCGGAACGCGTTCGAGTTCGACGCGCGTTATCCGCTCATTCGGCTTTCTGCGTCGCTTTCTGGAGTGTTTTAGCGAGCGTTTGATCTGTTCTGATCTGATGTAGTTACAGAGTAATTACTGTGTATTTTCAGCGCGTTGCCTTTTGCGCTCGCCGTCGTAGGCTGCCAGCCGAATGTAGTTGGTTGGTTGGGTTATTCGCGCCTTGGATGCTGCCCGTGTCTCGCCCAGCCTCACAGCCTGCGCCGCCGCTGTGTGTTCTGTATATACTGTGTGATACTCCGGCCGGCCCCCTGTCGACTGCGCGTCGATATACTGCGCAGCCGTCGTCATCGAACCTTCAACGCTACGCCCCCGTACGCCTTGGCTCTCCCTCACCACCACCACCACCACCGCTTCTCTCCTCCTGCTCCTACTTCTGCAAGCCAGTGCTGCTCTCGCCACTTCCAGCGACTCCTTCCCTCGCTCTAGGCAGCAGCAGCAGCAGCAGCAGCAGCAGGCACACGACGAAGATGGAGCTCGAACACCGTCTCCGTCCGCGTCCTCGGCGACACGGTGGCTCCTCCACCCTCGCAGCGCGCGCTCTCCTTCTGGTTCTTGCTGCGTGTCTCGCCCTGCTCGGCACGCCCGTCTCCGCCTCGCCGCTCATGCCTCGCGCTAGCTACACCGGCGCCATCGTTGGCGAAGGTAGCAATCCGGCATCACTCGGCGTGCAGACCTCAAACCACACCGCCGGCATAGTCAGAGCCTACCAGATCAGGGTCAACAGCACCTCCGATTCGCTCTCGATCAAGCTCTCAGCCTTTATCAACCCCCTCACCGTTGACGCCGCCCGTATAGACAACTCGGTAAGTCGACGCCAGCTAGCTTGCAACGGGACTGATCCGCTAACTTTTACATTGCCAGGGCCTGCTGACGGGCGATTTTGTTGAGTTCAGAGCAAACACCTCGACTTCGTTGGACGGCAGCTCTATCGCGTTTATTTCTTGCGACGATACGTACGCAGCGCCATACGCCATTGCACAGGCCATAAACCAGGAGCCCTCTTTCATTGTACTGTATTCTACTTCTGCCGCCACTTGTTCCTTCGTTGGTTCCTACAAAAATTATGACGACGACGTCGGCTCTATCTTCTCAACCATGTCTGCTGCCGTCGGCCGGCAAATCTTGTCTGCGATCCGCAACTCTGTCAACGGAACTCTGCAGGGAACAGTATACGCTAACGAGTCCGACATCCTGAGCGCGCTCTCAGCTTCGATCTCATCAACTCATCCCACGCCAACACCCACGGAGATCCCGCAGTACATGACAACGACTGTCTATGCCACCCAGACCGCCGCGGCTGCAACTGTCACCAACCCCGGGTTCTCGACCTACACTCTCGCCTCGCAGCCCACTGAGACCACTGCCGCTGCTGCGTCTTCAAGCTCGTCGTCCTCATCGACTACGTCATCCATGATTGGTCTTTACGCTGCTGCAGGCATTGTGTCATGTCTGTTTCTCCTGCTCATCATCTTTGGTGCCATTCGTGCCCACAGGCATCCAGAGCGGTATCGGATAACTACCGCACCGGATGGTACTGTCCACCGTACGAACCGCGCGACCGGTATTGCGAAAGCAGTACTGGACTCAATCCCGCTTGTCAAAGTTCCAATGCCGCGACCGGATTCGCAGCACAGCAGGCAGGGCAGTAACGTTGAGCATGACTCGGATGATGGTGCTGATGGTGCTGGCGCGAAGAAGGACAAAACTGCGAAGCCGATGGAACGTGAAGTCTCAGAAGCCAAGTCTGATGACTCGCTGGCAATTGAGGAAGCTGTCGCTCCCGATGCTGAGAAGCGTGATTCTGTTGCTGACGGGGAGATTTTGAAGGGTATATTTGACGCTGACGGCTGTCCAATTTGTTTCGAACCGTTCCTCCCCGGCCAGGACATCCGTGTGTTACCTTGCAATCATGGTTTCCATGCCGCATGTGTTGACCCATGGCTGCTCAACTCGTCATCCCAATGTCCACTATGCCGTGTTGACCTTAACATTCGTACTGGCACAGAAATTCCGGACATGCCACCGGGCCTGCTTTTCGATAGCTCTGGTAACGTGGTAGCGACGCCTGCTGCTGAAGCTTTGCAGCTTGATGGAAACCAAGACCTCGAACGCGAGGCTTCTCATAACGATGGCTGGTTTTCTTCACATGTCATTCCCCTCGCTGATCGTGCGCTTGTACAGCTTCTGCCGCCGAGTATGCGTCGCGCTGAGATGGAGCGGATTCGCGCTGAAGACGCACGACGCAGGGAGTTGCGACGACAGTATGCTGAGCAGCCGCATAGTGGAAGCTCGTCGGGATCCAGCGCATGGCGCCGATTTGTCGAGCGGCGACAACGGATATTCAACATGCAGCAAGATCAGCGTGAACGGCATTCATTTGCACTCTCATTTGCTGATGAAAACATTGTCTACACGAACGACCATGTGGGCTCTACGCACATCCCGTCTCCTCCACCGCTTGATGTGCCGCAGCTTCCACCGTCGTTACTGATTAACCGTGAGTTTGACGTGGACCGTCCTCCGTTGATGCGACATTCTGCGTCCCCTGAAGTTAGACGCAACACAGTTGCTTCGCCAGAGTCAGGTGCCTCATCGGAACCAGCTACCTCATCAGAACAGACAACAGAAACTGATGGAGCTTCAAGAGATAACACAGTAAACGACGTCGTGAGCTCCTCAGAGCAAGAACATAACGATGATTCTTTGGGCACTTCAAGTGCAAAGATAGATACTGATCTCAGTAACGAAACTGATACATGAACTGAGTCATGACATTCTTGGATATAAATGGTTTTCATTTTTCTGCTTTCTTTTGGGACAAAAAAATCGCTTTCTTGCGATACGGATTTATTTTGCTTCTTTATATAAACTTACATACATGGGACGGAAACGGCTGGAATATGGGTTAACATAAAATCTTGGCATTGCACTTTATTTTGGATTGGCGACTTAATCGGCTACATATAAAACAACTACTACCTGTAATATCTCAAATATTATGCGTAACTAAATTACATAACTATATACAACACTTTTATCATCGAACACAATTAAAACGCCGTGAATGCCAGCCAATACACGACACTCAAATGTCCTCGCAAAACTTCTCTTCCCACATCTTAAACCACTTTGAATACTCATCTTCTCCGCTCTCGTAACAAACTCTCGCCAAAGCAGATGCAGATTCTTTCACTTTGCTCAATGCGTCGTCATCGTCATATTCATCAACGACATCTCCCGACAAAATTCCACCACAGTAATCATCCAGATTTTCTCCTGTTTCACGAACCAGACGGGTAACTTTGTTAAGGAACGTGCTCAGCGCATGTTCTGAATCCGACTGTGCTTTGAGTACGCTGTAATATGTCAAATCAAGTCGACGCTTGAGTATCGACGCAAGTAGAATTGAAATCATGTTTGCTTTCGCAGCCCATTTTTTAGCACTCGCACTGAGTTGCTCCAGCTGCTCTGAAGTGTATTCGCTTTCGTTGTCATCTTCATCTTCATCGTCACTCGCATCAAATCCCATTCCATCGTCATCATCAAGACTCGCCGCGGGATCTTTTGCAAACTCTGCAAGTTCAGATTTGACATCACCTGCTTGTCGTTGGAAGAGTCTCACAGTCTCACCGACACGCTTAAACACACCAGTGACAACACGATCGTCATCCGCGCCGTCATCACTCGCAGGTGTAAGTGCCTTTTCAGATTGTTGAAATTTGCGCGCCGCAGAAATCACGATCCCTGCCGAAACGTACTTATACTCTTCGTTCAAGGTCTCGTCTTCATCTAACACTTCCGGTACTTCCTCCGCAATCTCCAACTGCTGCAACTGCGCGGCCATGCTCCCGACCGCGTTCTCAATTTTCTTCCCATTACTGACCTCGTCCCCAGCGACCTCGGTAACCAATCGCACAATCGCAGTACATACTTCCCTCGCCATTCCAATTCTCGCTTCCGCAACCTCCTCAACAGCGTACCGCGCCTGCGTGCGTCCTTCAAATTCCGGTGCGCGTGTGTAAATCACTTCGCCAAGCATACGTGCAACAAGTCCACCTATTTGTACAAGGCATCCTGCCAATGCCCGCGCAGTCTCAGGATCGACATCCTTCTCCACCGTTGCTGCTGCTGCTGCTGCTGCTGCTGCTGCTGCTTTCCGCCTTCCTTGTTTTGACGACTTTGAGTCCGTGTGCCGAGAAGCGTCGGACTGGATACCAGAAGAGAAACGACCAAGAGCAAGTTTTGTTGCTTGGATCTGGATGTTTCCGACTGTGCGCGCGAGATCAGGAGTCTCGGTTGGTGGAGATGACGAAGACGCAGTGAACAGAGGTGTCTTGCGAAGAGTCTGGAGTGTGTCGATTGCTTCGTGACATATTGAGCGTGTCACATCAAGTGCACGCGCATAAGCCGCGTATATCTCGGACGGCGTACTTGAGGTATTTAGAGTCGACATTGTAGGATGTAGAGAAGGAGAAAAAGGGTCGTGAGAGCTAGACCACGTTCGTCCACAAATTTTTGATGGCAGTGTGCGGCTTGTGAGCGGTGAACGCGTTCTACGTTTAGCGGGGTGAACGTAGCGGAATGTGACCGATCGTCGTCACAGTAGTCTTCTACAAAGTGTACACGCACCTAACTAATACGAAGAAGAGCACGGCAATAATAAACAGTGCAACTACGAGTAAAAAATGAATAAAAGATGGACAACTAAATATATTAAACTACTAAAGTGACCTATACTTTGCAAAGTTAGCACTGGATCTGAGAACAGGATCAAAACGCTCGGCACAAGGACAGATGTCAGACATCCCAGGAAGGACATTAAGCGGTCACCGACAGTCGTTGATTGGGTTCAAGTGACTGCTACCGTGGAAACTGCGAATGTAAAGGGTACTTTTCATCATCCTGACCTTATGCGGAGCGCGGTGTTCAGCAGAAAGAGAAACTTACATTAGTCTAACGAACATAAGTGAATCATGCTAACAAGGGGTATATTCTAGATGGTCTTATAAAACGTTAGCAATGTCCACAATACCGAGTGCACAGGCAGACTGGAGACACGAGATCAGACGATGTTACTGGCAAGTAATAATGACCCCTCCAGCGAAAGAGGGGTGCGGAATATCAGTAGTCCTCGTCATAGTCGAATCGGACGTGGAAAGAAGTGTGATTCATTATCATCACGGAAAGAATCTCCAGTCTCCAAACGTGCACAAAAAGGATTGCAAGAAAACTTACATTGAAAAAAAAAAATGAAAAAAAAAAAAAGGTGGGTATACAGCAGAACACGAAAAAATTGCGGCCGTCGAGACGGAAACAAAGAGAAGCGAACAAGTGAGGAGAGAAAAAGAAAAATTTATAGAGCGCGAAGGTTCGGCACAACGGAGCGCGGCGCAAAAAGGTTGCGCACCAGCTGCCGGGTAATGCTTACATGTATATTGAGTGTTTTGTGCTGTAAGCACGCTTGTGGGTGTTGTTCTGAACTGCACAAAGTTCGTACAACTCCGTTTGTGTAATTGTTGGTCAATGGCGCCGGTTACCGCTGACGTCACAACTTGATCCGCACTTACTACTGTACAATATGCATAATGCTCATATATAATAGAACAGCTCGCTTCACGTGCAGTGTAAAAAGTTAACCTTATATGTGTATGTACGTGTACAGGGCACGCATCAGCAGATCCAATGCCAAAAAGTGGGCAGATTATTCAGAGGCAATATTTAAATTAACGTTGGCTCAAATGGTGACGTTTCGCCATGCGGCGCCGCACCGGATAGGCAGATCTCGAGCTGTATATACCTCCATCTGATCCGCGTCTGTCTCCAGCAACACCCCGAGAGGTATAAACATTCACAATCGCAGTTCTCGGCTCATTCGGCTTTCACACAATGAAGACAATTCTATGTCTGAACGCGGGCTCGTCGTCCGTCAAGTTCTCGCTCTACGACTACGTTCCCGAAACTCCGCTGCGGCTGACCGGGTCCATCTCTGGCATCACCGCTGACACCCAGTACCTCGACTACGTCTCCTACGATATCACATCTGGCGAAGAAATCGAAAAGATCAAGCACGAGAAGGTTGACTGTCCGTCTCATGATGCTGCGTTCAAGCTCTTTCTTCACCACCTCACCTCCAAGACCGGCGATAAGAAAGTCATCGACTCCCTAGACGACATCGTCGTCGCCGGCCATCGAATCGTCCACGGCGGCGGCCACCCCAAGCCTCTCATTATCGATGGTACTGTTGACAAAGAGCTTGACATGCTTTCTGATCTTGCACCTTTGCATAACAAGCGCGCTCTGGACATCGTTCATTCGTGCTGTGCTACCCTCAAAAACACGCGCAACGTTGGCTTCTTTGACTCCTCCTTCCATACCACGATCCCGCCCTACGTCTACACCTATCCCATCAGTCTCGATGTTCAGCGTCGGCATCAGATTCGGAAATACGGTTTCCACGGTCTCTCGTACGCATTCATCCTCGGCGAAGTTTCCAACTTCCTCGGCAAATCACCTGAAGAAACGACGATGATCGCACTCCACCTTGGATCCGGCGCGTCAGCATGTGCGATTCTGAACGGCAAGTCTGTCAACACCTCAATGGGTCTCACTCCACTCGAGGGTCTTCCCGGCGCGACCCGTTCTGGCAGCGTCGATCCCTCGCTTATCTTCCATTATCACAGTGACGCGTCGCGCATGTCAACCTCAATGTCCCAGGAAATGAAGCTTACCGTTGCTGAGGGCATTCTGAACAGAGAATCTGGATGGGAATCCATCACAGGAACCACGGACTTTGGCACGATTACCAGGCGCATGCTCAAAGGCGATAAGGACTGTAAGCTCGCGTTCGACATATTCGTTGACCGCGTTGCGCTCTACGTCGGCCAGTACTTTATCTCAACTGAGGGCAAGGCTGCTGCACTTGTCTTTGCGGGTGGAATTGGAGAGCACAGTGTCGAGCTCCGCAAAGCGGTAACCGACAAGGTCGCGTGCTTGGGATTTTCCGTTGACGATAAACTGAATTCGGCATCGTTGAAAGGCACCGTCACGGAAATATCTCCTGCGGGCGCCAAGTTCAAGACTCTGGTCGTACAAACTGATGAACAGGTAGAGATGGCGAAGGAAGTTGTTGTCAGTAAGCTGTAGGAAAAAATGACTGCGCGTGTGTCTGTAATTGATGAGCTTTTTAGTTGTATGGTTTAAGGGTTGACTAGTCAAGTTGATTGATACATACAGCTAGTTAGTTGTGTCCAATGTGCAATGCTCGTCGGAACAAGTCGAGACTTTCGGCGCAGGTTACCGTAGTTAGGCGCCGCGGGATGTGCGGCCATTCTGCATTTTTCCCCGAGCCTGGAAATCGGCAAATGTCCCACGTCTGCGCTCAGAATCCCTCCATACACGACATATGTAGGAGAGTGCCCTATATCCTTCTCTCTCCCGTGGCAAAATGTCGAGTTTAATACAGATAAGTACGCGGAAGGCTAGCTCGCCGAGAATTAAGCATATCACGACCTTTTTACAGTCATCTACCGTTCAGAAGCGGTGGAACAGCACCACACCGGTCTCGAAGTCCTCCAAGCGTGCACAGTCACCATCACCCGTTGTCTCTTCCGGTCAAAGCACAGACGAGGCACTTCCATTCAAGGATTTCAAAATCACCTACACACCTCGTCGCAACTTGCGGTTTGAACATGAGGAAGACGTACGACCGGAATGGCAGCAGAACCTGTCTGCGAAAATGGAGGTGCTCAAAAAGTCATATTACAAGCTAGTGCGGAAGAACCCGTTCTTGTTTTACGGCGCCCCGTTCCTCATTGGTATCGTCGTCGGGTCATATTACTTGCAGGAGTTTACGGAAATCAGATACAAGTCACACGATAATTCGCGTGCTGTTATGTACGACGGCGAGACAAAGTCAACCACTCGCCATACTCTGAGTAACGAGTCGAAAGAGAATTACTACGTACGTGGTCTTCTAGTCCTTTTGAACTTCACTCTAACAATCTAGAAACGGCAAGAACAACTTCTAAAGTCAGTAGCTACCGAAGATTACGAAATCAAGCGCGTGGAAAGACGACCAGGCGACCCACCGGAGAAATGGTAGTCACTGAAGACGGGCTATACAATTATGTACATACATACATCCACTTCAAACATCATACAAATGCAACCATGCAAAAAAGAAAGAAAATCAACGCTTTTTGTACAAACAAGGTTTCAGGATCGGTCCCTTGGGCGCCTCTTCCTTGGCTTCTTCCTTCTCAATGAACTTCAATCGTGGTTTGCGCTCCGGCGCGTCAGGAATCTCGCGTCGACGAGGCTCGGCACCGCCAACTGGCGCCTTCGCTGTGTTGAATGGCTTGAAGAAGTCAAAGCGGATGAACATCAGATTGGACTTGTCAGTCTCAGAGTGTAGAAAGCCGGCTTTTTTGACGGCGTCCACAAATTCGGCACCCTCCTCATCAGAAAATCTGGATTTGATCTCCGCAATCCACAAGTTGCCCCTGTATAAGTCAGTGACTGTCTCTTGATCGCCAGCGATAAAACAAAAAATACCTTGGTTTCAAAATGCGATACGCTTCTTTGATAAAATCCAAAAAGTTTGTGCCCATAAGCGCTAATAGGGTTAGTCAATTCCAAATGCAGCACGATAGAAACCACTCACATAAACAAAAAATGACAATATGCACACTTTCGTCCGGCAGTGGCACATTCTTAATATCCGCAACCGTGACTCGCTCATTTGTCTTCGCCAGATCAAAGCTATGTACCACAATCTTCGGCTTTCCACCACCAAACTTTTTCTGCTTCATCTTCGCTAGAGCTGCAGCAGGTGTAGCTACCTGCCTCGCAAGCTCCGCATCGCCGCAGCCCATGTCCGCAATCACAGTCGTCAGGTCTCTATCTTTTGGCAGACCTCGCGGAGCAGGTTGTCGTGATTTAGACAGCTCTTTGATTCGCGACACGTAGATATCAACTGGATTCTCGGGCCATGAACGTACTTGCTGCCGAAAGCCCTCGTGGTATTCTGTGTACAGCTGAGGTTGAGTTGCTACAAGCTTTGAGGCATCTGAGGAAGACACGGTGTACAGCTTTTCGTTGATCCATCGAAATCGCGAACCAGCAAGCTTGTCCTTCATCTTTTGCTGAAGTGGCGTCAGCTTCACTGCGACAGGCGGAGCAGCCACAGACACAGGAGCAGATACAGCAGTGACAGAGGCTTTCTTTGCTTTGCTCTTGTTCTCTTTTGTCTTCGCATCCTTAACCTGGGGCTTTTCGTCTTTCAAAACGGTTTTCTCGGTCTCCACCTTTGACTTCTTTGCGAGCTTTTCGCTCTCATCGTCATGTTTTCGTTTCTCATTCTTCTGAACTGTCTCCTCAGCTTTCTTCTCCTTTACTTCCATCTTCTTCACTCCATTCTTTTTCTCCTTAAATTGCGCCTCAAACAACCGCTGCAGCTCCTCTCCAGACATTTTCTCCGCATCACCTTCTTTCACACTTTCTTTACTCTTTCTCTTTCCCTTCCCCTTCGCCTTTTCACTCTTCGCCGTAGCAACATTAGCACCAGCAGTTTCGGATGCCAGCTTCGGCACAGACCATCCCTCAACGTCAAATAACGACATTATGTTTATTGTTGCAAGAGCGCTTGTCGTCAGACTGTGCCGAGTGTTGAAGTACTGCGGCAGAGGTATGGCGCGGAGGAATTTTTAGAGACACAAATACCGCTGATTTACGCGCTTGGGAGAATATGACGCCCCTAACCCGCAACAATATGCGCCGGTCAGGCCCTCCTGACGCTGCACGCTTTCCGCCACGCAGGTTATTGTCACCACGTTAACCGCGCGCAATTAATTTGACCGGTGCCTCAAAAGACATGCCCTGTAGATATGACAGCGTGCTTTGGGAAAAAAATGGGCGATGCTGATAATAAGCTGAAAAGAAGATCATTTTCGGCTGCATAGGAGACTGCACCGGGCAGTCAGTACAGCAACCGTACATAACGGATTACAGAAGCAAGATATTGAAAAAGATAGTAATGAATGTCAAATTAGTTAAAAAAGCAGCCGTTCACCCATTAAACTCCTGCACAGAAACTATTCTGTGTCTTGATGTATGTGTACAAAGAAAAATTAAACCATCCCGTCTCATACGGAATACAAGCCACCGAGACCTTCGCATCGTCATCATGTATCACGCCACAAACCTCCTCCTCTCGATGAACATCTCAACGAAACATATGAAATACTTTCCCTTGTCATCCACGCTCATTTCAGCTACAAAAGACTTAAAACAAACAAACCACGCGTTCTAGACCAGTCGCTTTAGAGCGCCACATATCAGGAAACAGCAGAAGAGAGTTGGTTATAAGCCTGAAAAGCAGAAAAATCACGTAGAATCTAACAAAAACAAATCGATGTCGTCGCATTGAGAAAACGTAAACTCAACAGGTTGAGTTAGCAAGATTGAAGAAGGCGTGAGTGGGGGATTTGAGAAGGCGCTGCTGCGACGGCTTGAAGAAGCGTTTGAAGTGCTGTACTTTGAGTGTACCGTAAAATCAGCACCACTGTCCTCAGACTCGCAAGGCACGAGACGGTTGTTGACATTAGCTCCGCGAAAGCCCAGGGGCCCAGGGCGGGATTGCGAATCTTCGAAAGACGCTGCAGGTCAGGAGAAGACATCATCACTGCTGGATGATGCATCTTTTCAAAGTCGCTTCCGCCCCGGGCGTCAGAGCTTGCGTCGCCAATAAGTTTGCGCGTTGAGATTGTGGATGTGATCGTATCGGACTTAAACGTGGAATGATCAAAACTGGAAACAAAATCTGCAGGTAAATGTTGCATGTGATTTTGGACGTGAGCCATAAACTTCTGAAATTGGTCATTGATACTCTCGACTTGTTGCTGAAGCTTGTCATTCTGCTCCATGAGTCGCTTGTTTTCATCTTCCAGTTTTTCAAGTTGTTGTCTTTTCCGTTCTCGAGAATTGTGCGCAGCTTTCCGATTACGTACCACACGCTCAAGACGTCGCTGCTCCTTCTCCTGCTCTGTGCGAGCGCGCTTACGAGGTGGAAGCGCGCCGGGTGAAAGAGGAAAGACGACTTCAGAACGTCGTCGCCTTGGTTTGGGTAATGATGCGCTCTGGTGGCTGGCCTCTGAACTTTGCCGCGGTGACTGAGGCGAGCTGTCGCAAGACGATACTAAGTCCGGAGTGGACGGTATGCTTGGCCGATTCGAAGATGTGGACTGAGTCTGTCTGAGAGAGATAGGAGTTGGAGGCACAGATAGTCCTGAAAAGCTTGATGCCGATAACAGCTCAGGAGCCGATAAGAGCTCAGCAGAAGCAGACTCGGCATTTTCTGTCTCCGTGTAGGTAGATGGACCTAATTGTTCCTCAAAGTTGAACAGCGCAGGTGGCGTTGGTGATTGGGTTTCAAAAGGCAGGCTGAACATCGATGAATCCAGCTGCTGTAATTGCTGGTCGCCAGAGGTTGACGCCGGCTGAGTCAAAAGAGACTCATCGTAATAAGGGATAGAGTCCAAAAGAGGATCCAAGGAGGCTAACGAAATATCATCCTGCTGAAATTGGTAAGCTAACTAAGTCGTCACAACCGACTATGAAAACATACGTTGCAGAAGTCAAGGGGATATGTGCCGCTATTTGCAGTCAAAGCCGTTTGCTCGTATTGGTCGGCTGAAAAGGAAGAGTGACTATTCTTGACTTCTTTGTTGGTGGCAGCCATGGTCTTTGAACTTGGAAAGCCCGGTAAGCCGAGTGCTGGTCAGAGTCATACAGTAGGGACAAGCGAAACGGCCGGGGGTCCAGCAGAAGATATATAGTCACAGCAAGTGAGTAACTGCAGACGTCAAAACAACAAGCCCCAGCAATGTCCCAATCGGGATAAACCGAGCAAAAAAGAAAGAATCGGGCGCAGACGGGGCGGAGCAACACGATAAGCGCTGTGGCCGGAGGATCGGGAGGCGTCGGAGTACATGGATGGCGACAGAAGAACGCGTCTCGAGGACACCTGGCATCTTTAAGGTTTGTATTCTCCCAACAGAGCCCTAAGCCACAGAGTGCGCCGCAGTGCGGGGTATGTACAAAGTCAGCTTTTGTATGTACGCACGCATTTGAACGCGCGTCCCAACAACCTACAGCATCTACGTCATGAGCGCAGTCTGTACTTGCAGGTGCGTGCATTTATATCATAGGGTTGGTTCAAAAGAGTTGCGGTATACATATGCGCTGCATGTTTACGTGTACATAGTTTCAATAGTAAAGAGTGCAAATATGTAATTTGAAAGATATAGAAACTTACAGGCAACACCCATATTCGCCGCGTCCCATTACTCCGCAAACCAGTAATTCAACCCACTTCCGATACGGCAATACATAGCCGCAAATTCGCCGTGCGCCCAAAAATGACCCTCACCATAGAAAATACGACAAACAACCGTTCCCATTTATCTCGAGACTTTGATCAGAGTCTTAGATATTGGAACTCCGAGCCTTCCGAGTCTGAACCCGAGCTACATTCAGGAGTCAACAAAGCACCAGGGCTAGACTCCGTTGCCAAAACCTCTCCGGAATCAAAAGAGTCAAGTTCGGAAGAAGATGAGGAACCGCCAGAGCTAAACTCCGTCTCTGACTCAAAGCCTGACTCATCGTCCAACCGTGGCGTCCGAACGGTGCTCGATGCTGCCGTCGCTGCAATAGCCGCTGCAGACACTCCAATAACGCCTAAAGCTTTAAAAGTCAGTACTATAAAAATGCATAGCGATGTGTATAGTATGCTTGCAGAGCTTACCGGATGTACCTCTCACAGGAGCGTGGTCAATCTCTTCCTCGTCCAAACTCCGAGTATAGCCTTCACTCCATGTATCCGTAGACATATCGTCCATCTTGTCATAACTGCTGCTACCAACTGAATTGTTTTCTTCATGATCTAGTCCAATGTCAACACCTGCATGGCAGATATCAGGGAACCAGCGTATACTGACCACTTTCAATTTCAACCGGTGGCTTCCACTCATACTCCGGTGGTGCACCACGTCGTCGCAGCTCAGATTCATCCACATGAACCTCAGCCGCTGTCGTGTTTGACATAGGCTCCGGCTCTCGCTCCCGCTCCGGCTCACGTTCTTGACGGTGCTCGTCTTGATATTCGTTATAGTTATGCATGCTCTGCATTTCCCATTGATGCTGCAAATACTTCTGCCGTTCTTGCTCAAAATGATTTTTAATTAGATCAAAGTTTTGGTAAATCAACATTCCAACGCCAGCTCCGGCAATAAAGCCAAGGCCGATACCTAGGGCAAGAGGCACTAAATCATGTCAACAAGCTGCGTATATCAAGACGTTGACAATGATCTCACATACAAGGCATTCTGTAAGACGAATTATTCCGCGTAAGGCAATGAAAGACAAGCCCAAATTATAGACAGACACGCTAGATCATGCAAAATGTCAGGGCAGTCAGAAAAAAAAAAGGCTTTAAATGCACTTGGGTTGTGGCGTAGTTATAGACGATTGCTATACTTCGTAGAGATGAAGCGCTATGCTGCATTGGCTGCGGCGCGCTGAAGATCGAAGCGCGTCTGAGCAGATCGCAATTGCGGCGTTTGTGCATTCGTCAACGCAACGCGTAAGTGACGCGTCACGCGTTCAACTACATTTAAAAAAAAACACAACTACTGACATCATTCAAGGCTCAAAAATATAGTACTCGGCTCTAGTTTGGATTAAATAGTGAATAAGCCCCTGGAGACCAAGTGCAGAGCAAACAAACATGGCAGAAGCCACGGTGGAGAGTCTTGGCGCGGTGGCATTTCCGTTCGAGCTCGTGGAGGAAGGTCCTGACTTTGACGCCGTGTCCGCAAAGCTCGCGGAAGCCGTCGATGATGGCTGTCCTTTCATGCTTGAGGAAAATGATGTTAGAGAAGACGAAGTCACACGTGAGCTATCCGACATTGACGCTGCGTCTGCGCAATCCGCAATGGCCGTCGACAAAGACCAGCAGTCGATGCTTGAGGAAATTGCAGATGCACAGCCACCGACCCAAATAGCGGAAGAGGGCGCTGAAGCTGATACTCAGAATGATGCTGCGGATATGCCGTTTCTTGTTGAACAGGAAACAGAGATACGCACAAGGGAGACGGTGGTACGAGAGCAAGAGAGTCCAAGACAGGATGCAGTTGACAGAACGGAGACATCGGAGACAACGTATCCGTCGTTCTACAGATCTGCCGTATTGTCGTCAGGCCGAGAAATCAGACTAAAGAGTCGTCTATCAAACTTTACCAGCAGGTCGCTGTCAAGCAAGCACACGTCAAAGGATGCTTATGGGTTCAACGTGGCGAAGATGATGTTGGAGATTGAACAGCAGATCAAGGAGAAAGACATACGGCGACAAGAGTTTGCAGCGACAGTACAGCAGCCGGACTGTGGTGATTTGTGGGTTGAGAAGTGGCGAGCGAGTAAATGGATTGATCTTGTTGGTGACGAGGTATGTTGAGTTGCGCAAAACATGGGAACACCGCTAACAAACAGCGAACACATCGGCATATTTTGCGCTGGATTCAACAGTGGTCTCATGCAGTCTTTAAAAAGCCAATTCCTGTTACAGCAAAACGGTCGTTTTCCAGCATAGCTGGCTCTGGTGCCGGCGCAGCTCCAGTTTTGGACGCACTCGATCGACCACAGAAAAAGATCTTGATGATACATGGACCTCCCGGACTCGGAAAGACGACGCTGGCACACGTTGCGGCGCGACAAGCAGGATACGATGTACTTGAGATCAACGCAAGTGATGAACGTGGCGGACCGGCGGTCAAAGAAAAGCTGCTTGGTGCTTTGGAGTCTCATCGAGTGGGGAAAAAGCCTGTATGTGTGATCATCGACGAGATTGATGGAGGAGCCGAGTCGGTAAGTATTACTGTGCGATATCCTATCAAAGCTAATGAATAGGGATTTTTGAGGGTGCTCATGGAGATTTTGAACTCGGATACGAAAGCAGCCACACGACGGTATGCATCTGACAAACGAAAGAAGTCTAACGCAGCAACAGCCAAACTTCTCATGCGTCCAATCATCACAATCTGCAACGATCCCTACGTTTCTGCTTTGCGTGGGCTGAGACCACTGACTGAGCAAGTATCGTTCAGGCGTGCTCCGACTTCCGTTGTTGTGAGCCGTCTTCGCGAGATCTGCTCTTGCGAAGGACTACGAATGGATACAAAGCAATTGACCGAGCTTGTGAACAATATGGATGGCGACATCCGAAGCTGTTTGAACACGCTACAATTTGATATGGGTGGCGCACGCGCATCTGTTGCAGGCGGTAGTGTGGGCTTGAAAGATGTCTCTGCAAATCCGAATGCGATTGTTCGAAGGGTATTTAAACGTGATCATCACGCCGAAGCAGGACCATGGAAGAAACGAATGGCAGATATTGTGGATGAAGTTGAACGCAACGGCGAGTTTGACAGAATCATGACAGGCTGCTTCACGTTGTATCCGGACATGCAGTATGCTGATGACATGCTCTCCAAGCCAGACGCTGCTGGCGACTGGATGTTCTTTTACGACAAGCTCTCACATTCCATGTATCATGACCAGCACCGCGATCTTGCACAATACCTTGCATACCCTGCTTCTGCATTTCACAGTATGTTCAGCAGTGGTACAAATGAGGTGAAAGAAAGCGGTATTCCTCGCACAGATTTTGAGTCATTCGAACAGCGAAAACTGAGTAAAGATCTTGCAAAACACGTTGTCTCATCGTCATCGCCATCCATTCACCAAATGTACTATTCTGAAAGCACGGTCACAACAGAACTTGCGCCGTTTCTCATGCACATATTGAATCCGGCAGTGAGTCCAACTAACGGTGTGCTTGTTTCGGAGCATGATCGCCAGCTTCTTGCGCATACAGCTAGAGTCGCGGTAGACATCGGATTCAAGCTGCTACAGCAGCGCACAGAAAGTAATGTGTTTGTGTACACTATGGATCCGCCACTCGACAAGCTTGCTTTACTGGCGGCGGAAAACAAGGACCAAGCAAGTGTCGGCAACTATCTTGTGCGTCAACTACTTTCGCACGCGATTGATCGCGAGATCTTTGAACGTTCAGCAAATAGACGTGCTATTGCTGCAGCCGCAGAGACCGCACCAACAACGTCAGCTTCAAAAGCATCTCGCACGGAGACTCTAGCAGATGACCCTGAGCTGCAATCTGCAGTACACGACGCAAAACGACACGCATCCGGATCGGCGAAACTGGTTACGCGAAATGATAGCAAACGATCCAGCCGCTCTTTTATCTCGTTCTTTTCACGTGCAACACCGTCGCATAGCGGTGTCGAAAGCGAGAACGAAAGCACTAACGCTGGACCACACAAACGGCAGAACTCGATGCAGGCTTTGAAGGATCGGCTGAAACAACAGAGTACGGAGCAGGCATGGGTGCAGTATCACGATGGATTCTCCAATGCGGTCCGGAAGCCAGTTGCGTGGAATGAGTTCTGGCGTGACTTGTAATTATATGTCTGAACAAAGAAATCAATGACAAGTTAATCATTAGTAGTCGAAGATATATTACTACTTTAAAAAAATCAGTGTTTTTTAACTGTAATCATGTACGCCGCCAGAATCCTGTTACGGTACCACCAATCTATAATCCTTCCAAAGACCGCAAAACGCCGGAACTTCAGGTACTGCCCAATTCCATCTTCTCCTGATGCGCGATCCGCAAGGAACGTGCACAATCCAGGAAATACCTTATCCGAGATATCCTCCATCTCAATATGCCATCCGCGCTCACGGGTAAACCCGCATAGTTCAAGTTGCTCACGATACTGTGCCTCCGTGAGATAGTTTGCACGTGGTGCACCGGCTAGTTTCGCAAGTCCACGCAGCGCGAGTGATTGAGTCCAAGATAGTGGTGTATCTCTTTGCGCAAGAAGGATATCCTCTGCAGCAAAGCAAAACATTGCAGAAGATATACCACCGGGATGATTGTGGGTCGCATCGCGATGTACGCCATTCTCAGTATGATTATCTCTGTGTTCATGCACGTCATACGCGGTCTCGAGCGCTGCGTTCGCAAATCTGAAAAACTTCTCGCGTGACGGGTTAAAATGAATAAGACAATCCAGCGCCAAAATCTTGTTGTACACTCCACGAATCAGGGCGTCGTCCAATATCTCGAGGGGCCATTGGTGCTGAGTATCCGGCGCTGAACAGTCAAGAGCGTAAATGCGAGTCAGCACAGGCGCCTCAGGAGCCTTCTCTGCTATGTTCCGCTCTGCAATGGCAGCGTGAGAGCGCTTGGAGGTAATACCGGTGTAACGTGAAACTTGGGGTGCATAAAGTACGGCTTGGTCACCGCAGCCGATGCCAATATCAAGAATTGCGTCGTTGGAGGTCAGACCTGCAGCAGAGCCAAGCTTCGATGCTAGGTGTGCTGCAGCACTCTTGAAATTATGCGTAGCAATAGTATTAGAGTCCCAGTATCCCATGTTGTTCCATGTCGCTGGCGGCTCGGCGTCGAGGTTGAGCATAACATGAGCAAGATCGTACGGCTCCTTATCATTGTCAATCTCAGTATAGCCATTTCTACCTCTAAGCTTTGATCTGAGCTTCACAAGAACTGTCCGAAAAAGCCTTAGTACAACAGAAACAACGGAGACAACGCCAAAGAAGAGAAATATGCGTTCAACGACTTCCGCTCCGCGGTTGTCGGAGTTGAAAGAAGTGGTTTCGACGAGAGCAACATAGGTGCCCACGATCGCGGCCACAAGGGTCACATGCCACACAATAATTTGCAGCTTTGACATCTCGACACTATCGGCTCATCATTGCAGACTCACGCACCCAATTTCGTTCTTGAGCACGCTAGCCGGCGGTATATCTGTGTAGCCCCGACCGGGCCGACCGCGTACCTAGACCTCCGATTGATCGAAGACGTACAATTAGAGTAAGCAGTGTAAGCTATACGTACCATCACGCTACGAAAAGCAATTTAAGCGCAAAGTTAAGCGAATCAAGGAGGCAGTGCGCTCCAGTCTTCGAGATCAAAATCTGGCCAGGCCATGTACATGTACGACGTGAACAAAGCTGAGGTCGCGAAGATCTCGAACACCTAATGGATCGTGTATGTTGCTGGTATTAAGAAAAACTGTGTAAAATGGAGTAGAAAACTTGCTGCTACACGACGCGCGCCGATGTGAAAACATCGCTTTGGTCATGCATAGCGTCGCATGTAGAGTGCACGCTGCAAGGCACCGCAATATACATTTTGGAGAGTCATATGTAGGCTCTGTACTGGATATGATTTAAGCAAGTCGGAAGGCAACCCGCGTGCAGTTCACGAGGCTTAAAGCCACGATATGAAAAAAATACGCTCGACGTATTATACAGAGCGGCAGTCGCTCACGCCGATTGACAGTCGGGCCCACCTGCGTGACATTCAGGAGGGCGCGTACATATCAACAGGTATGTATGTAGAGTATCAACCATATACAAACTGCGATTTGCATGCGAGAAATGCGAGGGGCTCGGGAAAGCACGATAGTTTGGACGCGATCGTTAAGCGTCAGACGAAAACCGGACTTGACACGTGGAATGGTGTCTGAGCGTACATCTTCCACAGCGTATGGATTATAGATGTTCGAACAATGTGCGTATACGTATGTGTTTACAATTGAGGCGCAAATTCTGACTGGCCATTAACGAGAAGATACGCCCTATCGAAAGCCCTATACGCATGTTTAGTAGTAAGGAACGCGTCGTAGGGATGGCAGCCGCAGGGGGGCCGCAGGTGGGGCCGCAGGGGTTCGACAATTCTCGCCAGGGGTAAGCTCCACAAAACCAGGCGCGATGCGACGCGTCTTGAAGAAAGGAGAATGTCGAGTGGACGCGTCAACGTGACAAATTACATGCACCAATTTGCAACACACAAGCCGCACTTTTTTCGTGGCATTTGAACCTCGAGTGCAGGTTTTGTTTTATCTGGATTCTTTGCACAAATCGCTGATCGCCGTGCTAGTATATTGTATGTACAGTATACGACGAGTGTAGAAAAAGACGCGCCAAGAAATCGTGAGAAATGTTTAAACCGTCGAGACGCGTCGATGATCAGTGCATGACATGTGGACTAGACGAGATCTCGCCAAACAGGCCCAGGCTTAAATGAAAACACTTAACGTATGTACGTTCTTGCACGCAGCGCTTATACGTACAGTACAGTGTTGTTGAATCAAGATCAGTATACCTCTGCACCAGCGTGAAGTGCATCAGCTCTATTTTCATATATGTTTTACAGGTTTATATAGAGTGTGGATTCGTAACACTGATCAGATCCCAGTTTTGTGTACATTGGTACATACGTCTGATTGTTGCACATTGTACACATAATCGTTTACAGCACATGTTGTGACATTGCCGTATATACTTCAGTGCCGCGGAAGACTGACGGGTATAATTTTCGCTGTGTTCTCGCGCCAGCTTCATATAATCTCGAAAGCCCATGCCACTTTTCGCGCCTCTCGACCAAAACAAAGTCACACATCGATCGGTTCCAGCTTAAAAAAATGTGGGCCTTCCCCAAACCCAGCTTGATAATATAACGCGTTGTTTTGGATAGAGCGGAGCTGGAGCCGATTTTGAGCCAACCTGTATACAGCTGTTTAGTTGAGCTACAATCATGAGTGATTGCAATTTTCATGCGCGTCTTTTGATACAAAATTATGGAGCTTCGGAGATTTTTTTGTGACTCTACATTTTTCAGTGTTGGGATGGGATTGTGCTTATGAAGACTTACAATTCGTGCATGCACGCGTCGAGGTGAAGTGTTTGTTTACGTTAATTTGCTTCCGAGTAAACAAACCCAAACGCCGGCGCGCGTCGAACGGCTGGCTCGATACGCGCGCGTTATAAAATTTTATGAGACACATCGTTCCCACGTGCAAAAGTAAACAAAGACTCGAGCCAAACATTATAGCGCTCTATACGTGATACACCTATAATCGATCAAGTTGTGATTTTAATTGCTTCTTTATTCGTGTGTTCAAAGTGTGTGCAGATGAACAGTCTTAATGCAGCGCTCGTTAGCTATGCAGAATATGGCAAGCTCAGCTTATGCCTGTCGAGGACAATTTAACCGAACGTGAGCTTGCATCCATAATTTGCTTCTGCACCATCAGCATGAGTCTCTCGACTCGATGATTGTTTGGCCATAACATTGCTTACAATCAAAGGCTCGATTCTACGTAAGCCATACCACAAACGCAGCCTCCATCGAAGACCTGCAGTATCGCGCCTGATGGGAGAACTCTACGACTACTGCGAACTCGATGTCACATATAGCTTATATGATAGCACAGCCGTAGTTTAATGAGTGTCAAAAGCTTTTAGATAATCGCTGTGTTGTGCATTTTACCGTCGATTGATGTTCGCCGATGGGAAATTTGATCTGCAGTGTACCGTAGTTATGTATTATTTAACGTTACGATATATACGCGCTCGACTGCCGTCGAACCGCATACGTCATGGCGTATAACGACTAAACATTAAGGTTGACTCCAAACACACAATAACACTGTACGAGTCCCGCGAGTCCCGCGTGCAACTAAATTTAGGGAAGGGCGCGCTCGCTTGCGATTGCAGCCCGGAGCGCAGGCACGCGTGAACAGGTCGACCGATCGACGCAGAACATACAGATGCAGAAGATAACATAACAACAGGCCCGTTTGCTTGCGGGCTAGATTAATATCATGCACCTCGATGTATATTTGGACTGCGTGGTCAGAGAACTGACATATGTAATATATGCATGTATATGATCTTTTAGCGCGCGCAGGACCGATCGGAGCGGCCTTCGGGATACTCGCGTCCTGTGGAACGTCGGATCTCAGTGCCCGAAGAACGTACGAATGGCGCCAAAGTACTTTCGCAGTCCAGCCGATCTGCGTGAGTGCAGATATAATTATGTCGTGTGCATTGCGCGGGGTCGCACAGCGCGCGCGCGCGCCCCAAGACGCGGTGTGTCTCCCGGCCTGGAGCCGCAGCCCTCGTATCACCGCGCGTGCATTTTTGTCGCATTTGTCGCACGGGTCGCTGCGTGAGCTGCCCAATCCAGCATCCAGTGACCCGGTTCGGCGTGGCGCGCTGCCATAATTAGGCATGCGCGAGGAACGGAATCGACGATTGCGGATGAGCCCAGCCCAAAGCTCCAAGAATAACACGCGCGCGTGCACCACACACGCTTGTTCCGGCGCACTCCACCATCGCGCGCGGAAAAGCCTGCGAAATTGCCATATTATCCTATCCCACTCACAACAATTGGACCACGCGGGTTCTGCAAAGGAGGAGATAAGCCATCGGATAGTCCGCTGCTGCAAATAGTAGTCTGCACGCGCACCGCAGCCGGCATCCTACGCCGTTGTAGTCTTCGTCTCCAAACGCATTTGTTATCCGCAGCACTCGCGCCTTGCGTGTTCCGGACATCGCGCGTTCGACGCGAAAACAGACGCGACACGACAAACAAAATATAACAAGTGTCGCAAGGTTCAAGGGGACCGGGTGAGTCAAACCTTGAGCAACTTTCCAGACGTATACGGCACGGCCTTAGCGGCCGGATTCGGCCTAGCGTTGCCGATAGTTGTGCATGGCGCTAGCCGCCAGCAAATGCCAATGAAGCACGCGCACGGGCCCTGGTTTTTGTTTTCTCGCACCGCGCCGGGCGCGACAGGCGTGCCCCAGCCGTGTATATAATACCCTCCCTCCTCCCCGCAAGGCCGTCTGGATTTTCCTTCTTTCCTCAGCACATTTGCCAATAGTCACTCGCTTTCTCACCCCAGTCACTCGCTACTACAACAACCCACTTTCACAATGAAGTTCACCGGAATCGTCTCTGCCGCCGTCCTCTTGGCCTCCGCTGCCTCGGCTCACTTCATCAACGCCACCTCCTCGACTGTCTTCTACGACGTCACCACCACCGAGGTCGTTACTGCGTACACCACCTACTGCCCGTACGCCACCACCATCACTGAGGGCTCGCACACCTACACCGTCACTGAGCCTACCACCCTCACCATCACGTATGTTTCCAGTTCTTTTCACTTTTGATTCTCATGTCATTAACATTTGTTTAGCGACTGCCCCTGCACTCGCACCTCGGTCTTCACCACCTCGACCGTTACCGTGTGCCCTTGCACCAAGACCTCGTCGTCGATTGTTGAGGTTTCGTCGACCTCGACTGCCCCTGCCACCTTCACCGGTGCTGCCAACAAGGCCCAGGTCGCCGGTGGTGCCATTGCTGGCGCTGTTGCCATTGCTGCCTACGTTCTGTAAGCGGCTTGCACTTCAAATTTAATTTTTAGTGTCTAGTTGGTATGGGTGCGTTAGATTTCTTTCGTCTCGCGTTTTGCGCGATTAGAGTTACTGGCTTTGTTGCACGCCGAGTTTAGTTTCTCTGCAAGTGTAAGCATTAGGGAGGATATATCTTGTGCTCATGTAATAAATTTTTTTTGATACCGTCTCTTGGTTTGGTGTAATAATAATTTATTCGGTTTTTATATTTATAGTATGGTGTAGAGTTTGAGCGACTTCGTGAAGTGGGTCTTTGCGGTTGGAAGTTGCTGGAACAGGTGTTTCTCGTTGAGTTTATGGTCTGTGCGAGGGGCAGAACTGCAGTAAGCAGTCGGGTTCGAAGGTAAGCAAGACGGGAGCTGTAAATAGATCTCGTTTAAGAATAGTGCCTTTTTGGCCGAAAGCCAAAGCGGGCGGATCCGCGCGGGTGTCGCCGATCGCGGAGGGCGGCGGCGCGCGTGTTCTCGCGGGTGTCGCAAGCGTCGCACGTGGCTGCACACACCAACAATATGAAACGGCAGAAGTGGCAATAACAATGATGCAATGTTCTCGCGGAAGACCGACAGACGATGGGAGGCCGATGGACTGCCAGCGTAAAGCTGTTCTTCGTGTACACTTGCAGACATGTTATGTGTGCAGCAATATTATATCATGGTGGATGACGTAGAGTCATCGACATGCGCGGATACGTAGTGATGCATAATGTATATATAGCGATGCGCCGGATTTTGCGCATCTCCCTATATACACAAATGCTGTTCGCGCGTGCATATATGCATCGAAATGAGCATGACGTCTAAAAGTGCTTTGCCGGGTATATAAACATGTGATAATTCGCTGTGTGAGTGGGTTTTTGAATTGCATGTACAGTATCTCCGACTTCGGTGCGCCGGATCAGGTTATACATTTACCTCGGGCTCGACCAGATCGGCAGACTCGAAAGATGCCGCCGCGGCCGAGCCAGTAGCGCGGAATTTTGAGTCGAGAGCCCGCGATAGTCTTGTTTGCTGAACATGCTCGATTATACATAAAGCATTAGAATCTTTCAAAAGCAATCGTAACGCGCAAGCTGTTCGGTCGTGAAATGAGTGTATCGGCTCTTCACGCCGCATTCGACTGTGCTCATCAGAGTGGGTCAATTTTAAAATTGGCCGCGGTTAACCAGGGAAGTCAGTCAATCTGTGTGAAAAGTGACAATTTCGGGAGCGCACGCGCAACTGACCGGGGTTGAAACCTTTCTTCGCCGATCTTGAGCACAAAATTGAGTTGTGCAAATTGCAGTCACAGTGCATGCATACCCATCAGCATATATCCTGCAAACGTTCGCCGACGATCGCTCATGGTCGCCATGTACCACCATCGTGACTGTGCGATACCACATGGGTGAAACGTATGCGGCCTATCCCGTCTACAGCTGCCATCCATCTTATTCGCAAGCATGCCTCATCAGCGTCGAAGATATGTATGATATGTAGCAGATGTACAGAACTTTTTCGATTTCATTGTAAAAAAAAATAAAGGAGTGGTGGACAAGGAACGTGCATGCAGCTCCGTTTGCTGCTGCTCAGCACCGTCGTAATTTACCCCGCTGCTGATCTGCGGTTCACACAGATCTAGCTCCCCTCCCCGCAAGAAAAATCCAAGAAGTTGCTCTGTGTCTTGTCTATGCATTACAGGGATCAAAAACTATAACAGCAAAATATATGAACTAACACGGCTCAGGCATCGAAAAATATCATCATCATATGGATTAACAAACGAGACACACGGAGCCATCATCCGTTTGAGGAGTTCGTCTCCTAGTGTCCTTGTTGGTCAGTTTTAGTTCGGTCATCTGATCAACCACTTAGTTTAACTTTAGTGTTCGACCGTGTTTTTCAGATGGTTTCCTTCTGTCTTTTCTGATTTCCGTCCGTTTCTTATATTCACCGGTGCCAGTCTTCATCGATTTGTTCTCTTACATGAGGTTGAGCCAAACACCACCATTTGCGACTAGTCCTAATTTGATCTCAGATTACTGCTTTTTAACCTCATCATAGACTTTACTTTGATTAGTGCGGCCTGTTCCGAGGTAATTGGTAACGACGCCTTCTGATACATCATCTCTGCCTTCGCCTTTGAACCTTTGATACTGTAGAGACTTTTTACGGAACCTTCCAGGCATGCAAACAAGCCTTCTTGCCATGCGTGTTGAACACTTCTCATCTGATTATGATTCACAATTGCACAATTGTATTCGCCGAAACTTTGCGAACCAACTGTTTCTCTACATTTTCGAGCAACTTTCCGCCATCAATGAACTCCCGCCCGACCGAAAACGATGCTTATGAAAGTGGATGCCACTTCAATATTTTTAAACGCCATACCTGACTGACATTCAGGAAGAAAAACAAATTTCCAACTCCATCGGACTTTTAAAATTTAAGATTTCGGAATTTCGGACTTTTGCTGTTTTACCGTCTTAGTGAACCAGAGCTCAGCTTTTGATATATTCGGTTCTGTAGTGTAGTCGGTTATCACAGCGGATTCTGATTCTTTCAGTATTTTCCGCTAACCCCGGTTCGAATCCGGGCAGGACCTTTCTTTTTGCACCAAAAACTGTATTAGCCCTAACCCAGAAATAATGGATTCTGACTATTGAATTAGTTTCTTTGCCTTGATTACTCGCCCTCTCGGGTGGGGTTTTCAGGTTAAATGCTAGAGAGTATGAGGGTATGTATTTATTTACTTGATATTTCCAGTGTAGAATATCGTGTGCTGGTAGCCTAAAGAACTGGTTTGTGAATTGAGATCCCAGATAGTTCTGGACTTCTTGGGAATTTGCGTAGTTGAACGCTCTAATGTAATGATGGGCTTGGCCTTCGTATGATCGTGAAATGTACCATAAACTTGGTTATGTCTTTACTCGAGCAATGATCCATCGTGACAATTGTAGTGCAGAGATCATCATTTCGTAGTTTGCAATACGGTTGCTCCGGACAAACCATGCGGGGCATGGAACATTAAGTATAGTCATCGGTTGATGTCGGCAAAGAAGCACAGCAGACATGGATATATGTACGTTGTTTAACAGTTATTTTATTAAGACAATTTGCCAATTAGAAATCAGTAACCCGTCCATTGAAACTCCAGTCTCCATGCCTTAACGGATTCTGCTTAGGTCCGCCAACTTCGCCAGTCTACCTCAATTAGCAGCTACTCGCTTCAACTTGATTCAAATTTGCCTTATTTCACTTACCTCGGGGTTCACATCTCCTTCGAATTCAGGAATTGTCCGTCCGGCATAGTCCGGGTGGAAAGTCTGCTGCACGGGTTCGCTCTCTACAGCGACCTGCTCGATCTCAACCTCAATCTCCGGCTCAATAATTTCTGGATCAACTGCTGCGGAAAACGGCGAGTTCGCCTTCTTAAGTAGCCGCTCAAACTCTTCTTGCTCTTCCTTTGGTAGCCGTGGCGGACCCGGCTGTGGCTTGGAGAAGTCGGACGCGTGTCGGATCGAGGAGGCGAATGGTACTGAGACGAGTGCGTTAACGCGGGCAACGCGGATGAGACCACGAGGGCAGAGTGATCTGGTCAACACTTGACGAGCTGTCGACATTATTGACGCCATTTTTTGATAGTTTCGCGTGCCAGTAGGCCCTCTTCTAGATCCAGATAGCAGTACTGGGTAGCGGTCCAAATATATGTAGGTGCGAGTCCTGAACAGTGGTTGGGCTCATCGGGTGTGGCGACCGCGGCGTTCAAAACTCACACTTTCGATTTTCTGCGCAATTGGGAGTTCTTTGGGACGACCGTCGTATTCTTGCGGCATTGAAGCCTCGGCGTATCATACGAGAACAACTTAGCACAACCCGACGTGTATACTCAACAACTTAGCACAACCCGACGTGTATACTCAACTACGCGCATCAGCCTGAGTACATACATATTTATTCAACTTTTAGACGGCACCTAACGCCGACAAGATATAGATTACAGGTAAAACATCAAACACATTCTATCCAACCCATCCGTAACCACGCAGTAATCAGACGCTCGACATAGCGGCGTCAATAATCGACAAGCCGGCGCGAATCTCTTCATCCGACATCGTAAGTGGCGGAAGAAGACGAAGCACATTAGTACCAGCAGTGATCACAAGCAATCCACGATGACGGCACGCGGCAACAATATCGGCAGGATCACGGTTAAGCTGGATACCCCAGATCATGCCAGTTCCACGGATTTCAGTAACCTTGTCCGAATGCTTCTCCTTCAACTCCTCGAGGCCAGTCTTGAAAATTTCCGCCTTGTGACGCACCTGCTGCAAGAACTCAGGCGCAGTTATTTTGCCAAAAACATAATGCGCGACCCGGGACGCAAGTGGATTTCCGCCAAAAGTAGTACCGTGGTCGCCAATCTTGATCGCCTGCGCAACCTTCTCAGAAACCATTGTTGCACCGACAGGGAAGCCGTTTCCGAGCGTCTTGGCCATAGTGAGAATATCAGGCTGTGCATCGGGGCCAAGTCCCTCATGCGCCCACACATTTCCGCTCCGTCCAAGACCGCATTGAATCTCGTCAAAGATAAGAACAGCGTCAACCTCATAGCATTTCTTACGGAGCGCAGCCATGAACTCCGGAGTAGCGACGTTTATACCACCTTCGCCCTGTACAGGCTCAACAATCACTGCACATGTCTTGTCGTTGATGACCTCATCAAGACCAGCTATGTCGTTGTAGTTTGCATATTTGAATCCTGGAACCATGGGACCAAATGGCTTCTGGTACTTCGGCGTTGGGGTGGCCGACAAGCTTCCAAACGTACGGCCATGGAATGAACCGTGAAATGACACGACTTCGTACTTCTCCTCGTCACCCTTCGACTTTCCATACTTGCGTCCAAACTTGATAGCAGCCTCGTTGGCCTCCGAGCCAGAGTTGCATACGAAAACGCGGGCAGCGCTGCGCATGCCGTTCTCGGTAGCAAGTGTCCGCTCGACAAGTAGCTTACTCAAAGGACCAGTCCACTCGTTATAATACAAGTTCGAGGTGTGCATGACCTTCATTGACTGATCATACAGAATTTTCGCCAGCTCCTCATCGCCATATCCCAACCCACTAACCGCGATACCCGCTGTGAAATCGAGAAACTTGCGGCCCTCGAGGTCAAAAAAAAACGATCCTTCAGCCTTTGTAAGAACGAGACCGGGGCGTGCATAAGTCGCAACGCTGTACTTTTCGTAGTCCTTCGCGTACGCAACTGAAGCACTGTCCTCTGCAGGATCAGGGTGCGTAATCTCAGAGGCTGTCTTGCTATCGGTGGCAGTGGATTGCTGGCGACACAGCACGCGCACAGTACCGTTCAACCGACCAGACGCAACACGTGCCCGCGCGGCACCAAAAACGCTACTCCGAGCAGCAGTTTGAAAAAGTTTAGAAGCCATGAAGATGTGAGATTCCGTAGAGCCGATATCGTGCTAGTCTGGGGAAAGAAACGTCGACTCGAGCCTTTATTATACTCACACAACTATAAGCTGTGCACCAATGACTATTTTTCTGTCGGCAAAGTTCCGGCGTTCGGCGCGCCGCACACAGATATTTTTTGAGCCGCATGGGTCCGCGCACGCTGCACACGCTCGAGCCTGCAGGATCGAGATGACCTCACACGAGAGACGATCGCAAGTATAGTATAGTTTTTCGCACTTGAGTCACGATCCTTTGCGATGGATGATAGCAAAAACTTTGAGTTTAACGATTTACCAGACTTGCCGTCTGAGATTTGGGAGATTGGGGTCCATGACGCGCATTGTCATCCGACGGATAACTATCGTCGGCTGCCTCAAGCCCTTGAGGTGACTGCAGTCGCGAGTTTGACGATCATGGCTACGAGACTGGATGATCAGTTGGAAGTGCGCGAGGCTGCATTAAGATTCCCGGATAAGATCATAGCTAGTTTTGGTGAGATTGAACTGTTTACGTGGTTGTGAGAGGAAGCCGTGAACTGACGACGCGCGAAGGTTATCATCCGTGGTTCACACACTTGCTCTATACAGATGACACTCCACCGGAAAACAAAAGCGCCCATTACAGCTCTGTGATATTGCCAAAGCCGACCGAAGAGTTTATTGCAAAGCTGCCAGAACCAGTGAGTCTTGCGTCGTTTGTTACCGAGCTTGAAAGGAACATATCACAAATTCCAAATGCGCTGGTCGGCGAAGTTGGGATTGATCGCTCGTTTAGAATACCCAAATCAGGGAAGTTGATTTCATTTGAAGAGCCGGAATCGGATGATGAGAAGAAAGATACAGCTACAGCTGAGGATGATGGTCATAAACTGAGTCCGTATCGCGTGAAGGTGGAACATCAGGCTGAGATTTTGCTTGCGCAGATGCGAGTTGCTGCAAAGTACGGACGCGCTGTTTCAGTACATGGTGTACAAGCTCATGGTGTACTTTACGACATTGTCTCGAAATTGTGGAAAGGATACGTGAAGCCGAGTCGGAAGAAGCAGAAGAGCGCTGAAAGAGATCGACTCGTGGAGGAGAGCGCAGAGGGAATTCGTGAAGAGTCATCCGAGAACGCGATGTTTCCGGAACGAATATGTCTTCACTCATATTCAGGATCACCTGATCAGATCAGATTATGGACCGACTCACGCAAGGTTCCAGCTACTGTGTATTTCTCGTTTTCAGTACTCGTAAACTACAGATACGGGGAGAAGTTCAAACAAGTCGTGAGAGCTGTCCCTGATGATCGATTGTTGATCGAGAGTGATTTACACATTGCAGGAACGATCCAACAGGGATTACTTGCTAAAATATTACTGTTTGTGTGTGAAAGCAAAGGGTGGGATGTGGAGCAAGGTGCAAAAATACTCGCGCAGAACTTTAACAAGTTCGTCTATGGAACCGTCGACGGACGCGACCCGCGACGGCAGAACTATATACAATGAAGAAGACAAGTGAGGGAAACGGGTATATGGAACATCACCGCACACCTTGCATTTCAGCTTGTCGCACCACTCGATCCATTCCCGAGACCCATCTGAAGAAACGCACCAACGACGGCGACAGTGCGCGGATGACGGGTATTATACTTGCATATAGCGGCGTCGCGATCTTACCACCTTGACCGCTCATAATCTGTCCGACGATCGTGCGACCGAGCGCACAATGGTCTACTAGAGGGGCGAAGAACGCGAGAGGGGGCGATATGTCGCCAAACATGCCGGTGTCCATCTGTCCTGGGACTATGAGGAGGGTTTTGATTGAGTGCATCGATGCAGTTGCAAGCTCGAAAGTTAGAGATTCGTGGAATGATATCACGGCGGCTTTGCTGGCACCGTATGCGGCTATATCGGTCCGTTAGTATTTGCGTACAAGGAGGGAGGACGTGGAACATACAATACATGATAGGTCCTTGGTATCCCAAAGTTGAGGCGACATTGACTATATACCCTCTACCGCTGTCAATCATGTGGGGGAGCACCAGCTTGACAGTGTAGAAGTATGCGAGGAGATTGATTTCAATAATGCTGCGATAATTCCAAAGTTAGTCAATATGGTCATGGTAGACTCACAAGGAAAGAAAGGAAGAATCATTGTACGAACGATTTGAATTCAGAGACTTTGATGTCCAGGATACTCGCGCGTTTGGACATTCCAGCATTGTTAATGAGTACAGTAATTGGGCCGAGCTGATGGTTAGAGTACAATCAACAATCGCAACAGACAACTCACTTCTTCCACAACTGTTTCCACGGTTTTGCCCAACGCTTCCATATCACTCACGTCACAAATATAATACTTGACACCATCAACTTTCTGTGCTGGAACTCGGCGATCGATAACTGCAACTCGAACTCCAATGGCCGCGAAGTCATCCGCGATACACGCTCCAAGCCCGGATGAGCCACCTGTAAGCAACACAACGTCTTTACGCACGTCAATATAGCTTGTACCATATCGACACGCACAAGCAGATTGGTATCGTTGGTAGATCTTGAAGACAACGACAGAGAGAACGTAAAGATGTGTTATCAGTGCGTCCGTCTCAGCTATGACGTAATTACGTCTAGTGCGAGCGCGTGAGCAGATTTCCCATCAGAAAAAAGTAAACTTACCTGTATAACATAACGAGCGAAAATGGAACTAGAAAAATGGGACTTGTTGTCATATTCCGGATCAGATGAACGATATCATCAAAAGTGAACATGATTGCAGTGTATAAACCAGGATCCAACTTAAAAATAAACACCAAACACCAATCTAAAACTCCAGTAAATGTATAATAATATAAATAGAGATAAATAGAGACCCGCACCGAGGGACGAGCGTCGGCTGCGAAATCGAAGCGGAGTCGGACAAGTGAGGTTTGGATATCGACCAAGAACGGCCGGTGTAGCAAAGCCGCACCGACAGCAGTATTTTGGTGTGTATATCACAAGCATGTTGCGAAGTAAAGTCTGTCGCAAATAGCCCAGAAAAGAAGGCTGCCGCCTCCCGAGTTCACATCGCGGATTAAAGTCGGGATTTGCAAGAAAAAATTAGGCACCGGGGAGGCAAGTTCACGATCGTGGTCGTTCAACATCTCGCTGTACGTACATACTTATATTATCGTGGTGATTTCAGGAGCTTAGCTGGAATAGAACTGCTGGATACGTACGGCATTTAACAGCACACATATATTGGCGTCACTTTTGAGTGCCGAAAATCAGAACACGCGACTACACACACACTCACTACGAAAGATGGGACGACGAGTGAAGTTTTCGGGTATCCTTCCTCCTCCACGGCAGATTGTTCAGTTTCCTACGACGCAGAAGATAGCCAAAGGACAAGGTTACGCGCCTGATGTTTTGAGTCCACCTGGTACAAAGCGGATGCAAGAGCCGAAGCCGATGCCAGATCTTGAGAAGCTCATCCAATTGAGCGCTGCGCCGCCGAAGAGAACGCCGAACCCAAATAGCAAGTCTGCGAGAATCGCGGAGATACGCCGGAGTTTTTACAGAGAGGCTCTTGAGAAGGAGTTTGAGAAGCATGCGGAGCAGTTGGAGCGACGAAAAGCCGTGACGGAGAAGCAGCGGAGAAATGCAGAGTACGAACGACAGGATCTGGCTAAGATGATGGAGGACAGACTGTTTTCTATACCGACAATCTCTTCATACGTGAAGCAGTACATTCCGCCGTTGTCGTCGTCGTCGAAGCAAAAGGATGAGGCTACATTGGCTGCCGAGCGGAAAGCGTTGCAGAACGCGAGACGTGATACTGTGATTAGAGCGTTTCAGAAGAAGGAGAAGCTTGTGCGAAAGTTGTGGGAAGATTCAAAGCAAGAAGCAATCACGGATATGGCTGCACTTGATGAGTTGATTGAAAAGGAGTTTGCAGACGGAAAGGACAACATGCGCGCAGTGTATAGTGATCGGTCAATCATGAGTTTGATTGCTCAGAACACTGGCAAGAAAGCTGCGGACGGCCGATCGGGGCATTGATTCGTGGCCTGTTTTACCTCTACCTTTTTTCTTTTTTCTCGCCCTCCTGTTTACAACTGTACATATGATATAAGTGTCATCAAATGAGCTGCATTTTGCGTTTACATATTAGATGTGGTTACAGCATCACAACACCGACACCGCTACGCTTAACAAGATCCAAACTTCCGTCGGCGTTGTAGCCGCCGTCGATAGGGAATGCCTTGTAGTTGAACAAGTAGTAGTTCAAATAACCGTCACCAGCGCCGAATTTGAGCTCGTCGAGGAAAAGAGGGTTATCGAGTAAAGTGAGCGCATTGAAAACATCAAAATCGAGCTTGTGGCATTTGTTAGCAGTGCACACATAAAAAAAGTGTCATGTCCACTTACGTTTTTGGCAAGGATCAAGGCATCGTTGAAAAGAAGCAACAAGCGTTCCCGGAGCTTCGCAGACATGACCGGGTCAGTTCGTGAAGACCCCTCGGACGCGACAGAGGACGCGTAGTAAAACGCGTAAGCGGCAATCAAGCTGTCGTTGTGCTCGTCGCCAATGATAGTCGAAGGCAGTTTGTAAAAAGACACCAGGTCCGTAATATTGCCAGCTCCATCTTCAACGACATAAGCCCAGACAACACGATCAGGATCCTTTTCGTCGTTAGAGTTCCCATTGAGTCCGTGACGGTGCATCAACCAGTGTAGTAGCTCATCTTTTGCAAACACCTGTGCGAGCTCAAATCGAGAAAGGTACCGAGTCAAAAGTTCGTATACTTGGTCAATATCAGATCGTTCCATAAGACGCAGTCCCGGAAGTGCAGTCTTGGTAGGAAGTTTGTATTTTTGCACCATTTTGGCTTTAGTAGTGTTTGGCGGCAACGGACTGAATCCTGCGTCATACAGCTTCATCCAATTCAGCGATCGGTGATAGTATCTGCAGGTAGAAACAGGACTAGGAAGAACCATACCAACAGTGTATAGAGCCTGCCAGACGTCCTGCTTATTGATTCTGCGAGTTACTTCTTTGATGAGCACCGGCGCCAGGCGCTTAGATCTTAGTTTTTTGTGCACGCACAAAAAGTTGATTTCAGCCGAGTTGAGCGTGTGATTTCGCACTCGCACCTTAACTGGAATACCAGAGATAAAAGCAACAAGTTTTTTAGTCGCAGCGACACGCACACCAATATGCCAATCTGGCCGGAAATCTGGAGCCTTGAGCGCCCAATCGAAGAACTGGGGAGAATAATTAAAGCGGAAAGTCGAGTCCGAGTCCTCGACGTAGTTGCCGTACAAAAGCTCAAAAATCTCAGTGATCTGTGCTGGATCAGACAAGTCCATCGTGGTCCACTCAAACTCAGGCAAAAGTGGATACGGCTCACTGCGAACTTGATCCACGGTTTTGACCTCAATAGGGCCCTCGTCGGCAATTTTCTCGTCAAACTTCGTGACAGGCTGTGTCCGCCAGAACTTATGATCCTCCATCGTCTTTTTCTTCGGTGGCTAAAGTTAAAAATCAATCAGCATCAATTGTTGCTCATTGATCTCACGAAATACGCACCTCTTCCTGGCTCATCGCAAGTCTTTTCAGCAATTCCTCAATACTCCGAGCTGCCGGCGGCGCTGCCGCAGGCGCAGACTTAGCGACTTCAGCAGCAGGAGCATCAGTAGGTTCAGTAGAGGCAGAGGCTTTCTTTTTCTTCTTGTTGTGTTTCTTCTTTTTCTTCTTCTTGATCTCGCCGTCCACAGTTCCAGCCTCGGCACCAGCCTCAACGACTTCGAGTTCTTCTTCCGACCCGGACTCGCTTTCAGCCTGATCCGGCAATTTCTCTTTCGTAGGCCCTGTTGAATCCACCATCGTCTATTACTATAGAATTAGCTTGTAGCCTCTCGTCAATCTGGGGAACGCTGACAGCTCGAGTTCCACTTCCCGCAACCTGGTAAAAATCCTTGGCCGACTTACCCTGCTCGGGATGACTCGAGCGTGCGGCTCAAGGTTCTCGGTTCGCGGCGCGCGGCGCAAGGATCATAACCCCGCCAAACGATGTCGAGATGCCTCGAAATTGATCCAGACGACGGATGGTTCGGGTCGAAGAGACGACTCCAATTTGCTAACGAAAGTACAAAGAGCTGAAAATGGGATTACTGAAGTCAGTATGTATGCTTGCTGCAGTTACGGCGCTTGCGTCGCTAGCGTTCATGATTTCATTGCTGTTTGAGCCTGTACAGCGAAGGTATGAATGAAGCCAAATCGGCAATGCCGGTTAAGCAGCAGTATATATGTCAGTTCTAACGACCACGTTTTCACAGTCTTGTTTTTCTCAATGCACTTACATTTGCTGATTTGAACTCATTGTATCATCCGGAAACTGTTGGATTTGCATGTATGTTTTTTTTTTGTTCTTGAAGAAACGATCAAGAAGCATTGGCTGACCGTTTCCAGATAATCAAGTCGCGCCATTTTGGATCACAGCAGAGGACGGCGAGAAGTTACTCGGATGGCATATTTTGCCATTAGATTTGTACGAAGAACATAGGGAGGAGCTCCACGCGATTGAGACGAATGATGAGTTGATCGAGAGCGGTGAACTTGCTGCTGTGCATTTGCGACTTCTTCAATCTGATCCTTATGCACGGGTGATTATGTATCGTGAGTACTCCACTCAACAACGTCATGAATAAATGCTTACAAGCTGATAATCAGACCATGGGAATGCAGGGTGTGTGAGTGCGATGCATAGACCAGATATATACCGCGCACTGCTTTCAACATCTCCGCAGCATACCCACCTATTTATTGTCGATTACCGTGGTTTTGGGCGGTCTACAGGCACGCCGTCGGAAGCAGATTTAATCGCGGATGGGGCATATGTTGCCCGAGCTATAACAGAATTGACGGAAGTCCCCCCAGAGCGTACAATTTTGGTGGGCCAGTCGCTAGGAACAGGGGTGATCATTGGCGCTGCTGATCTTCTTGCCAGCGCCCCGGATCCGATAGAGTATAAAGCGATTGTTCCGATTGCAGGGTTTGCGTCGATTCAGGAGCTGTTGATTAAATACCGAATGTTTGGTTTTTTCCCGCCGTTATTGTTTCCGTTTACGCCATTTCCAAAGATTCATGACAAGCTCGCGAACTTGCTGATTTATAAGTTCAAGTCTGACGAGCGGCTTGAGCGGTTTGTGCGTAATTCGCGGAAAACAAGAGTGCTGATTGTGCATTCATTTGAAGATTCCACGATTCCATTTGACCACGGGAAGAAGTTACTTGAGGCTGCTCTGCGTGGCGCGTTGGAGCCTGCGTCGGAGACAGAGGTGGACTTTGAAAGTACAGAAGTTGAGAGGTCAGATGGAGGGCGGGAGACGGCGACAGTGCTGTCGCATGTTGAGCGGTTTGCGGAGATGGAGGAGAGTGCAAGGGATGGAGTGTTTGAAGTCACGAACGTGGGAGAAGAACATGTGCAGCAGTATGTGTTTTATCAAAAGATGGGGGAGAATGCGACGGAGCCGGATACGGTGGAAATGGAGATGGAGGACGAAGTGCGGATTTTGCCTGTGTCGCCATCGGATAAAGTACGGCGCATCGAGATGCTGGGATTGAAATGGGGAGGACATAATTTGATTCCAAAATCTACGGATGTGGTACTTGCAATTAGAAGAGTGTTATATTCATAGATGTGAATTTGAAGTTAGCCATATGTCTGTATACTTACGAAAACTTGAAGCGAGCGTTGCAGTTCTAATTGCAAGAAAAGGGGGAAATCCGAGCTTCCGCAGGCATTGGCTGTGCATCGTCTGACTCAGATTGAACCGGCGACGCTGCAGCATGTGACGTTTTCTTGCAAGGGGAAAAAAAAATCTCAGACGCGGGGCACGCGGCACACGTATACGACAATGTGAAAGTCGGACCCGCGGAATAGACGCCACCGGGTCCGAAGGAGCTTGGTCACGAGGAAAAAAAAATAAGTGGACACAGATACCAGAAGGGGCGAGTGTGGCAAAGATGCGGATGGCGATGCCGGGATGCAAGTGGCGTGGATAGAGAAAGGCGCGGGTGTGCTTGTGTGTTTGTGTGACGCTGGAACTAGATTGCAAAGTACGTATATTGGAATGACGAGTCAAAGAGGAGATTTCTATATGGTGAGAGGCATGTGTGTTGCAACGAGCTTCAATACGGCGGGTGGTGATGAAGTGGATGGCGAGGGGTGAATGAAGTGCGAGAGGAAACGGTATATAGCGATTTCGGTGCCTGTATGGAAGAAGGTGAGCGACGGCTGCACCGTAAACGGCGTTATTTGATACTGTATGTAGCAGCAAGGGCTTAATTGCACATGGGGCAACGCAAATTCGAGATCAAATAGAGGCGACTTCATGATTTACAGACGACACGACATGAAGTTATATGTGGTTGCTGTATCCCCTCTTAGGAACTTTGCACGCTTAAGGCATTGAATCAAAGCAAAAAACTGGAAAGACTGCTCTTTGGAAGACTTTAGACGCAGCATTATGTGCAATTCAGAATGTGTATTGAGTGATCAGTGGACGCAATGATTTTGGCGAAATGCGCACTTCGTGCATACCGGGACGTTGCAGAAGCATGAGCGCGCATACATTGAGGTATAGGTATTTTGGTATTTCCGGGGGTTCGGTATTACAATGTAAGCTCGCTGGCATAGAGGACGACTATGTAGCCGAAATGTCGAAGCTGCTGAGTGTGGTACGGGAGAGTGCGATGTATGGCGGATATCTGGCATGAGAGACCATCGGGACGGAGGTTGGGACGGAGGAAGAAGCGACAACATAGCGAAAGCGCGAAAGAGATGCTGTTACTCTGGGGGCGTGGGAGGTAACAGAAATGGGAGAGCTGGGATTGGCTGGGACCCGAGGAGCAGAGCAGGGTTAAGCACTTGTGGCTGCAGATCGCGGCGGAGATGGAGTGCAGGGTGCAGCGCGGGGCAGGCGCGCGAGATAACGATGCAGGCTACATAAGACAGCCAGACGTACGAGTTGGAAATCACGCTCTAACTTGGGGCCACATTTGCAAGCAGCAAGCAGCAAGGAACAGCGGTGCATCAAGCAGCCGGGCAGATGGGCAGGAAAGCGCAAAAGCGCGAACCGGGCTGTGTGTGTGTGTGTGTGGGGGGTGTTCATGCCGTCAGCGCGGGGAACCCTCGATGCGCACTAAGCAAAAAACAAGCAGTACGCAGCACGCAATTGGCCTTGCTCACATCTGAGACCGCGCCACGCCACTTTTCAGCGGCAGTGATCGGACACACTGGATGGATGAGATGGAAGAGACCACGAGAGCGATACAGACAAGCTTGTGCAATACGGTTTAAGTTGCTCTGCTTGACGATTGCGAGGGACTGAAAGGTTTTAGCAGGGGCAGCATACACGCGGTGGTTGCGACTGACTGCATGGAGAGACTGGGAGGATGTGCGGGCCGTGAGTGACACGAGGCAAGACGCGTCTGGAAAAAGCGGAGGCCGGGGCTTCCGCGCGCGTACCGCATGAGCCGCACGGATCCGGATCCAGGTCTGTATTTGCGCGCGCTTAAAAGCAGCCCGGCTTGCCGGCGTCTGCAGCAGTTCACGACGTGTACAATAGTTACTGTGGGTGCTGTATATCGTATATAAGCGATAAAAGAGCGCGATTGAGCTGGCTGACTGTTATAGATGCTGAACATAGCCGTTGGTAGTTCATGTTCACCAAGGCCAGAAGATCCGGGGTCTCGAGCAAGGCCGCTCGTTTCCTTGTACAGTCAGTCGAACCAGGCAGACTGAGAATCGTAACTCCAGCTCGTTTCCTCGCCGCTTGGTCTGTTTTACATCTCCGCAGCCTTGCCCACATGACCAGCTACAAAGTCCGTTAGTCCGTGTGTACTGAGATTGTAACAGCAGCTGGCTGTAGTAAATGGCTTGCTGCGTGTGCTGCGTGTGCTGCGCGGGGCCTCTGCGCTGCGCGCGCAGAGTTCTGGCGCTGCACAGCTCCTTCCTGCCCTGCACGTCACGCGGGTCAGGCCTGACGCCACCTCGTGCGCCCCACGTTTTGGCCCCTCCTCGTGTCGCTCAACCCCGCAGCACACAACGTCGACGCGCGGGGGGAACGACGCCGGTCCTTTATAAAACCTCCCTCGGCCCTTCTCCCCTTCTTGCAAAAGATTCTTCCCTCACCATCCCCACACACTCACACACACTCACACTCCGTCCTCACCATGACTTCAGATCAGTCCCTTCCGCTCTCCAGCAGCCCTACTTTCGACAAAGAGGCCATGGACCTCGAGGCCCAGAACAACTCCCCTGCTGCGGCCACCGCTACCTACGACCGCGAGGCTGGCGGCTCCCTCATGATCCGCCACATCGAAACCCACACCGGCAACCCAGATATCATCAAAATTGGCGACTCATGGGTTTCCCGTACAGAGCTCATCACCGCTTTCGGTGGTACCCTTAATCCTGGTATGTTCTATGTCCTCTTTTCTCTGCGATTGTGTCTGCTCTGTGAAATGCCGAATTGTGCGCTCGTGTCTCGCACCCTTACAGATCACTTCAAAAGTCAAATTTACAGATTTGCAATACGAAGTTTTCATCTACGCGTTTCGCCTACCATTTCTGTTCGGATGAATGCCGCGCCGCTTTCACCGACTGTACCCATGCACGGTTACACAGAAGTCGCTACACGCCGCACGTCACCCTGCATAATTGCCGATGAACTCCGATGCAGCAAACGGGCAACCTCGGGTAGTGCATACCGACCCCGCGCAACCCACCAAGTGCAATCACACAGAATTCACAATACCAAACGTCAGTCAGGTAGCATGCAAGCTGGTCAGCAAGCAAAAAGGCAAGAAAGCAAGAAACCGATCAAGCACACAAGGGCATCTCAGAACAAAACAGAATCAGTCAGCAACCTGCCAAGGTTACACACAGTGCATGCAACCAGGCCAGATAAATCCGATGTCTTGTCAGTGAGCTTCAAGAATTTCAGACGCGCGCTTGTCTGGAGCGGGGGCGCCTGGGTCCTTATATATGACAGTGGTCGGTGGAGTCTGGTCTGATCCGACGGGCGTCATTGCTTATTCTTTCGGCGCTTTCATCTACATCGGAGGCGAGGACGGAGTGTCGGACGGCCTGGCCTGCATGAAGCGCGTTCGATGCGCGTGAAGTGGGCTGTCGCTCGATGGTCTGGCTGTCGTCTCCGACCAAGCTCCGGGCGGGCTCCGACTTGGGCTGCTTGCGCCAGGCTGCAGCACGCCTGACCTCCGGGCTGCCTCCGAAGCCGCACGCCGCACTCATCTGGCACCCGCCGGCTTGTTTGGTGGCCCATGCGCACTCAACGGCAGAGACACTTTCCCGCTGGCTCGGCGTGTTACTGCATCCGACGCAGCGCTTCGTTGCGTCAATCTCGAGGTGTTGCTCTTCGCTCTTGCGCTCTCGTGTTGTTCAATATCGCTGCCAGTTACTGTGCGTGGGGGGTGGGGATCAGTGCTGCATGTTTGCGGCGCATCGGATCAAAGTGCTACCGGTGCAGTGCGCTGAGCCGCACCTGAGTGACTCCACGCGAAACAGAGCAGACCACACTCGCAGAAGTTAACGAAGACACATCAACTAACGAAATGAATCACAGGTATGACCTACCAGCCGTCGCGCAAGTTCGGTAATCCTGCGCCCCTCGGTCTTTGCGCTTTCGGTCTGACGACTTTCGTGCTGTGCATGGCCAACGTGCAGGTTCGCGGTGTGTCAAACGGCAGCATGGTCGTCGGCGTTGCTTACTTTTATGGCGGTTTCATCCAGCTGCTTGCGGGTATGTGGGAGATGGCTGTTGAGAACACTTTTGGTGCTACCGCGCTGTCGTCGTTTGGTGGATTCTGGCTGTCGTTTGCCGCGATCGAGACAAACGCGTTTGGCATTACCGCTGCGTACGAGGGCGACCCCCACGGCCTGCAGACGATGCTTGCGATGTACCTGATGGGCTGGTTCATTTTCACGTTTGGTCTCGTGCTGTGCACATTGCGGTCAACGGTCGCATTCTTTTCGCTATTTTTCACGCTTGATCTCGCTTTCCTGTTCCTTGCGCTCGGCTACTTCTACCCGACGCACGTGGGCCTGACCCAGGCGGGCGGTGTTTTTGGCCTGATGTCTGCGTTTCTCGCGTTCTACAACGCGTTTGCTGGTTTGGCGAACGACAACAACTCACTTATTGTCATCAAGGGCGTGCCGATGCCCTGGAACCCGGAGTTCAAAAACTGGATCAACTCGTTCAAGAAGAACAAGCATCACTGATCGGACATGTCGTAGTAATTTCTGCATTCTTTGCGTTCTGTTTTTCTTTTTTCCTGGTATAGTTTCGTTGTGCAGCGCCGACGTCGGGAACGGGGTTTAAGCTGCGCAGCTACATATGTTGTTTGCTGGTATAAAATATGATTCGTTTGTTCTCGTTACCTAAAAGCTGTAGAGTAACCAGAGAGCCGATCGGGCGTGTCTCGAAAGCGCGGATCGAGGTCATACAGTATAGCCGGCTGGATAAATAGCTGCATATTAACTATGGCGAAATATGATATGTCAAGCGGGCTCCGAGAATGCTCCGAAGGCGTGCTCTCCACATATTACGGGCTCTCGTCGGCACGCATGCACATCGGCAAGCAGTCTTCTGTCCAGAACTCATAGGATATGCATATAATTAAAAGCTGATAGTCCCCTGGTAGAAGTAATGTGATTGGGGGCGACTGTAAGTGCAGTGAATGGGGGTGGAGTGCGGTGGCGGAAGATGTACCGGTGGGCGGAAGCGATGGGCTGCGCCCTGCTTAGGAAAACATCTAGCTGACTGCATTTCGGTGCCCGGCGGATGAATGACCGGTTGCTATATAACGAAAGCGCAAAAGTGTTGCAGTGCCATCCGCACTCGCGAGGAAGAAGCGAGCGCAACAGAGAAGACATCCAGCTTGTAAAAGTACGTGCTCGAACTCCATGACCGTCAATGTCACGAACGTGTTTTTTCGCTCTTTTCGCCAGCATACGCGCAGTCCAACAGTCAAACTTGCACATCGGGCAGTCAGCTAAAATAGCTTACAAGCCAGGCTGTGTACGCCGTAACTTATACATGCTCACGCGCCAATCGAGTTCATCGGCGATTCGCTCACTTTTCCCGTGTCTGTATACTCCCGTACCACATTTTTTTGCTGTCGGAGTCAAAAAAAACTGTACAAAATGTGGCTGATGTCTGAATAATTAAACTGGAACAGAGAAGTTGTAGAGAAAAAAATCTGTTAATCCTGTCAATTGCGTTTGATTTCATGGGCACTCCCTGGTGAACAACGCGCATCCTACCGTCAATCTTCGCAAATGCTTCAAAAACAAACAAAACACTATCAACACTATTATTAAACCAGCCGTTTGGCGACTTCAAAACAGCTTTTTCATCTTGAGATTGCGATCAACCGAACCCGAGCCAATATCCGCGGTGTACGTCCTCCGCGCGGCAAGCCGGTGAGAGCTTCCCCAGATGGCCCGAGCGCATTGAGACTTTTTTGCACCCCGCAAATGAATTCCCCGTACCCTTCTCCTCGCTCCAGCCCCGCGCCAGAGCCCCCGCGTTCTATTGCGTATCATCCCCTTTGAATCAGCCATCAAGAAAAAGCGCGTGTTTGGAGAACAGCAAAATGCAGCAGAATGGAGCCTCCCGTGATACTGACTCAACCGGGTCATTTCATATTGCTGATTGCAAACAGACCAGACCATACACAGGCACCAAACGCTCTCTGTCGCTGTCAATCGCCCCCTTACGCCGCACAGAATCGGAAAAACGAGATGCATATGTTCCACGGCGCCGCAGCACTTACAGCGGCCAAGCAATGATTTCGACGGATACGCAGGCCGTTCAACCGTCGATGAAGTCGCTACTCGCTTGGCGGGCGGGGCGTTGCGGTCTGACTTTCTCGGCCGATTAGATCTGCCTTCAATCGCGACACAAAATTTTGATTTCAAAATCGCAGCACGGCGGGAGCTACAGACAGTATGTGGAAAATCTCCGATCTTCAGATACCAAACAATGGGTTTCTATTTATTACTTCATTTCACCCCTTCTATAATTGCCTCTCTTCGCTCGCCGCTCGCTGCTCTCCACTACTGCCACGACCCCTTTGGCGGCCCGAATCCCTCCGCGGGCGCTTCATACCAGCTCGCCGTACCGGCTCCATCAACACCCTGTCTCGACACGCTGTTTCCCCACCAGTGAAGAGGCTTTGACTTATATTGCACCGAGAAGAAAATTAGGATACCAGCGAACGCCATGCCGCCTGTGAGTGCCGATGTCAGAATATACGTGTATTTTGACCACCACGACAAGTACCGTCGACGAATGTAGTAGTTGAACAACCAGCCGAAGTAGAAGCCCGGAGTGAAGAACGCCAAATTGTACGTCGCACCATATCTGCAGATTGTTAGCTCTGTTTTTTTGCTGTAGTGGATCAGAATAAACGCACCTGTTGACTCCAGAAAGAATAATCGTGGGATGAACGTGTCGCAGGAGCTTCATGAATCGCTTCCGCACAATCCAGAATCCGACTCCAAACATCACGCCAAACAAAAACGCGTACTTGAGCAGGGGGTACTGGTCATCATATGTTCTCTTCGGACCCACCACACCCAGCAAAATCGTAGTCGAGTAAAGCTGGTTCGGGAACGTGCAAACCAACCGTGCAGGCTGATTTGGCGTGCAGAAATCAGGAACAGTCTGAATCATCCACGTCACCGCACCCGTCGTGATAAAGCTCTGCATCACAGTCGCCACCATTTGACCGCGGAACACTCCTCGTGGCGGAAGCTTGGCATAATGTGCAAGCTTGAGATCTGAAATAAAACTCTCGGCTTGCTCGTCTGTGTTGAATCCAAAAACACGCAAAATAATCGACGCTGCAGCGTTTCCTGGAACCATGAATCCCGCAATAATAACCGCGAGCGTGTCTCCCGGAATCAACAGTCCCGTCATCGATGCGATAATAACTGTCGGAATCACCAAAGCAAACGAAACAAGCACAATCACCACCAGCGACCACCACGGAGTCTTTGTAGGCCAGCACGTAACCGCAACGATACTCAGCGCAAGCGAAACGACGAGAATCACCAAGTACCACCAATCCGGAACCTCCTTGTAATTTTGCATGAGCTCTGACATTGGATCGTGAAACTGCTCATACACGCTCTTTCGACCACGCTTCCAAAATCTGAGTGACTTGAAAAATCCAACCATAGCTTCCTTGATCACGCCCCACTCATTCAAAAGCACATATGTGAACGCAGAAGTATACATTGTGTAGTATGCACCAAGCATCACAATCTGACCTGCGCCAATGTACGTAGGCGAATATGCACGGTACGCCTCAAGATCAAATTCACCATCGTGGTAGATCCTGCTGATGTTGTAACGCTGGCCCATGTTATCATATACATATGCGTTGTTCGGCGGAAAGTAACCCGTGTACTTGTAGTTTGAAACATATAGTGCGATAACGCAAATGCCACCAATGACTGCACCGATGAACTTGTTTGCAACCGCAAAGAACGGCAAGACAAGTGGCGTCGTGTAGTTAACCACAGACCAATCAAAAGTCGTCCACGGATTGAACCCAAGTCCAGACACCGATCCAGTCACATACGCAAGCTTCATGTTCTTCGGCTTAATCCATGTGATCCAATTGAAAGTTGACAAGGCGGTGAACAGGTATGCCGGAAGCCAAAAGTAGATGAACATCGCTGCAAAGACGTACCAAAAAAAGCGGTACTTGGAAATCGTCCAGCCATTGATCGACTGCTTCTCCTCTTTCAACAACAGCGTCTTGTTGAGCTGCAGAATTGGAAGTACCTGCGGCCACATAGCTTTGACAGGGTACACTGCATACCGACGCAGCATACCAGAAAGTCCGTAGCCAAAGAACAGCGTGACGATACACATGAGAAGCAAGAATCCGAAATTGGCATACTCAAAGTTGAAAAAGATAGGCAATCTCAACGTAAGTCCATAATGAAAGAAGTTTGACGAACCCGCGCCAATGTTGGTCATGATTGTCGCAAACAGCTGCTCCTTAAACGACCACGGTCCAGGATTCAGATTTGCAGAAAATCGACCCCATCCAATCCGTTTATGAGGCAGAATTCCTGCCATGAACTTGCCGGATGGATAAATCAAGATTTGAAGAACAGTAGCGTTGAGCGAGATACTGGGCTGGCGTTGGTGAAACATCTCATTAATGAACGACGCACAGCACACCCAGAACCCGCCGACGCAGTATGCACGTAACGTCTCACATGGAATACTCGGATCATCCGTTGGACGAACGACCGCACGAACCTCGGGGTACGGCGAGTGGAAATGAATCAGTGTTGCGTGAAACCGTAGCTTCAGATCGAACATGCCCTTCTCACTCACATCCTCAACCTCATCTCCAAGTTCTGATTGCTCCAGCAGAACCGAAATCTCGGCCATTGCGTCTTCCGGAAAGTTGACGTCTTCGTGATGATACTCCATTGCATCCTTCAAAATCTGAATAGCGTCCTCGCGGCTGATAGTTTGCATCTTGTTCATCAGGAACTCAATATCTTCGGGTCGACTGTCCGCAAGTCCACCTTCGCTGACCATATGATGATACGTGCGTGATCGATCCTCCTCCGTGAACGCATATGGCAGGTCCAGCGACGAGTCGTCCGCTGACACATCGTCCAGCCCCAGAGAGTGCACTTCAACGATCTCTTTTTTCTCAAAATCCATTGTGCGTACTCTTGGATCTCAATCCCCCATTTCCAAGCCCACAAGCCTCGGGGGGAGAACTTGGCAATATATCATCGTCAATACTCGCACTGTCAGCTATTGACAGCTTGGCGCCATGCAAATTCAAGTCTGATATAGTCACGAGCATCCAATTGAGCCTACTGCTATCTCCACGCACATATCGAAGGCTTATCGCGTGGCTGACATGCAGCACGTCGTTGCGACTCACGCCTGCCCTGCGCTAAAGTCATCGCACGTCTGATTCAAACACATATAAATCTAGTTTGTCTCAGGTCTGCACTATACAAGTACACGTGAGAACTAGAGACAAATCATGATTAACAGATACACGCACCTGTACACACAATATGAGCTTGGAGTCGCTCGAATCGCGTGTCACGTCCTAAGCTTTTCAGATTCAGATAAGACTCGGCTTGGTTCCGCGCAGCAGCTGTCGGGGCTTCCGCGTGGCGCAGCTTGTACATCGCCAAGTAATCCTTGGGCTAACCGGGGCGAGCCTTTTGTTTGCATCGAGTCAGACTGCGTTTGACTAAAGATTAATGACATTGTATCAATTGCGGCTTCATCGTATGTTGATTGGTACATTAAAAGAATGAAGATGTATCCCGCACAGACCCACTTCTCATATGACAGCTCCACAGTTCGGTGAACACCGATGATAGATTCATAGTTTGAAGCCGGCGATTGAAATTTGACAGTGGAGCCGGCCGAAATGGAAGGGAATGCATGATAGCGGCGGTGCATGGGATGTCTAAGAATTTACGCGTGTATCTGTAGTGGCCGGAGGCGAAGTTGTGCCTGTCAAGCGATAGGAGATTTTTGGTTGCATCAACTCTTTAAATTTTTTAAAATAAATCAGAAAGACACGTGAAGAATCTGTTGGTGCTTAAGAAGCACTGACCGGTTGCTTTAAACTTGTTTCTGGACCACTGTAGTTGACCTTTTTACGCATTTATTATATAGGCTCGGTTCTATAAAGCGAGAAGAAGATTGGATAAAAGGTTTGTCCAGGTAAAGCGCCTTGAGACCGGACATTATTGATTTTTTGACAAGTTAATGAAACTGATATGCGATGGACTAGACAGATGATGAGTCCATTCAAGGGTGATGAGGATGCCAGATGTATTTACCCACCATCCAGTGTGTATTCAAGACTCAAAATCCAGACTAGAGTTATCAGAGTTTTTAAAATGAAAGCGTAGTTTCCATTTTACAAACGTATAACCAACAAAGTGCACGGTGCAATTGGTTGTATTCTACGTCTGGTATAACACGCGCGGGAAGCTCAAGAAGCCCTGCTTCATGTATTACACGTGGCGTGTATGGCTCAATCAAGACTGATCGAGGAATGAAAACTTGAGCAAGCCGGATTGGAATTCGCCATCTACGTACGAAGTTGTATGATATATATGTACTGCAGCGCTCAAATTCACTTCTTGTTCAAAACCTCGGCACTTCCCAAAATTTCTGATGGCGTATGCAGCAAACTGCACGTTGCGGTATAATGCAATTAACAAATTGCATGTCGGATAAGAGCCGACCGAATTCACACTCGCCCGAGCTGACGGTCGTGACACCTGCTGTACGCTATATGTCCAGCAAGCATTGGGCAGTAATAATAATTACATTGAGCCCTTGCTACATATATCGTTACTCTCTGTTCTACTCTTGGACCAGCTCCGGCACTCGTGCCCTCATCGGCATTGTTTCCGATAGTTAACTAGCCACCAGAGCTTGACGCGAGGGCCAAGTTGCGCCAGCATACAATGCTAAGACCAATCGATTGATGTTTGATCTTGGCGACTCGGCGAGCGGGCCAGTTGCTCAGATTGCAAAATTGGCAGATAGTTTTTGCTTGGACCCTAAATAATCCGGTGTAGTCTATCATATAGTGATGAGTCGCATAAGTACATAGCATCAAAACTTCAGGCATAAGTTTGCGCTGGGCGCGCCCCCTCGACATGTCAGTTTGTAGGGTTAGGCTCACCACCGCCGGAATATGCGGCTTATGTGTGGGGGGTTAGGAGTACGAATGCGAAGCTTTGCACGTCTCAAAATCATAGGCCGCCCACTCTCATAATCATAGCATTCTTTTTGATTAGACAGACGCCCCTGTAAAACTATGCGCACTTATCGCGTTCATTATGGCAATCACTTCAAAATCAAATAATTATTTTACATTTTAAAATAGTGTTTGTTAGCTTGTAGTCACTATCGAACAAGTTGTTAAGCAGCGCGTCATCGCCGCTATATGTCGCGGGATCTTATAGCTGCATGGTCCGTGCCTGTACCTTTATTTCTTGCGTCCCGCTTGACACAAATCTGAAGAACAGCCAAGATGGAAATAGCTATATTTATTCGAGGTTTACAAAACTAAATCAAGAGATAAATACTACGTATAACTCTTCTCTCTGTACAGTATAGATGGCTGTCAAGTACCATACAGCTCGTCGATAAATTTTTGAGCTTTCTGATTGTCTGACACCCCACACTTCGCGCCGCCTGCGGCGTCCAGCTTTCTCGGCCGATTCGGCACGACAGGACCTCAAAGTCCCAATTAAGATATCATGTTCACGGCACGTCTGTGTTTGTCAAATATCCAACGATTAATCTTTATTCATTATAGGCTTATTTCTGATTGATTCTCTACGTCTAATTATCTCATTCTACGCGCACAGTTACTGCCATGATCCCTTTGGCGGCCCAAATCCGTCCGCGGGCGGTTCATACCAGCTCGCCGTACCGGCTCCATCAACACCCTGTCTCGAAACGGTATTCCCCATCAGGGCAGCGGCTTCGACTTATACTGTACTGTGAAAAAGATCAAAATACCAGAGAACGCCATGCCGCCCGTGGAAGTTGAGGTCAAAATGTACTTGTATTTTGACCACCACGACAAGTACCGGCGGCGAATGTAGTAGTTGAACAGCCAGCCGAAGTAGAAACCGGGTGTGAAGAATGACATATTGTACGTCGCACCGTATCTGCAACTTGTTAGCTTTGTTTCGTGCTGAACATGTCGCAAAAGCTTGATAGAATCATCCACGTCACCGCACCAGTCGTAATAAAACTCTGCATCAAAGTCGCCGCTATTTGAACACAAAACACTCCTCGCGGTGGAAGCTTGGCATAGTGCGCGAGCTTGAGATCTGAAATAAAGTTCTCCGCCTGATAATCCGTGTTGATTCCAAACAATCGCAAAATAATCGACGCTGCAGCGTTTCCGGGAACCACAAATCTTGCAATAATAACCGCGAGCACGTCGCCGGAATGAAAAGTCCAGTAATTGACGCAATTATAATCATCAAAATCACCATAGCAATAGAAATAAGCACAATCACAATAAGCGACTACCACGGAGTTTTTGTGGGCCAGCACGTAAACGCAACGATACTCAGCGCAAGCAAAATAATGACACTAACCAAGTACCACCAATCCGGAACCTCCTTGTAACTCTGCATGAGCTCCGACATGGGATCGTGAAACTGCTCATACACGCTCTTGTGACCACGCTTCCAAAATCTGAGTGACTTGGCAAATCCAACCGCAGCTTCCTTGATCACGCTCCACTCATTGAGTAGTACAAAGGCAAACGCCAAAATGTACATTGTGTAGTATGCACCAAGCATCACAATTTGACTGCACCAATGTACGTAGGCGGAATACGCACGATACGCTTCAAGATCAAATTCACCATCGTGATAGATCCGGCTGATGTTGTATGGATTGTCCATATTATCGTACACATTTGCGTTGTTTGGAGGAAAGTATCCCGAGAACTTGTAGTTTGAAACATATAGTCCAAGAACACAAATGCCCCCAATGACTGAACAAAAAACTGATTTGCGATCGCAAAAAAGGGCAAGACAAGTGGCGTCGTGTAGTTCACCACAGACCAATCGAAAGTCGTCCACGGATTGAATCCAAGTCCGGACGCCAATCCGGTTACGTACGCGACCTTCATGTTCTTTTGCGCAATCCATGCGATCCAGCTGAAAGTCGACAAGGCTGTGAACAGGTATGCCGGAAGCCAAAAGTAAACGAACATCGTTGCAAAGACGTATCAAAAAAACACGCAATCTGCACGTAACGTCTCACATAGAATACTCGGATCATCCGTCGGGCGAACGACCGCACGAACCTCGGGGCACGGCGAGTGGAAATGAATCAGTGTTGCGTGGAATCGTAGCTTCAGATCAAACATGCCATTTTCGCTCTCATTCTCGACCTCAGCTCCAAGTTCTGATTGCTTCAACAAAGCCAAAATATCAGCCATTGCGTCTTCCAGAAAGTTGACATCTTCGTGATGATACTCCATTGCATCCTTCAAAATCTGAATAGCGTCCTCGCGATTGATTGTTTGCGTTTTGTTCATCAGGAACTCAATATCTTCGGGTCGACTGTCCGCAAGTCCACCTTCAGTGACCATATGATGATACGTGCGTGATCGATTCTCCTCCGTGAACGCATACGGCAGGTCCAGCGAGTCGCCCGCCGACACGTCGTCCAGCACGTGAGAGTGCACGTCGACAATCTCTTTCTTCTCAAAATCCATTGTGCGTATAGTTGGATCTCAATTTTCAACTTCGAACTCACGATCCACGGGAAGAGAACTTGGCATAATTATATCATTTTCAATGCACGCATTGTCAACCATTGACAGCGTGGCGCGATGTACATTGAAGCCTGATGATCACAAACAACAGATTGAGCGTAGTGCCAGCTCCACATACATATCGAAGGCTTATCGCGTGGCTGACACGCGACACGTACCCACAGGCCCGTCTCCGTGCCGCGTCGTAGATGAAGCATCCCCTTTTCTATAAAGGCCCATTGCAAAATTACGTTCACGGGCTATGAGCTCTAGTTACGTATATGTAGCCTAAGCGAGACGAAGGCTCGATCTGCTGGCTCTCCGAAACCTTAAGTCAATGTGAATTACCATTTTTCGTGCGGCGCTGTAGCAAAAGTATGCGGCTCATTACAGGGTTAGGTGCTATATATAATATGCTGCTAGGATTGGGGCTAATATTATTTTGGCTATCAAAGTATGTTGGCAGGTGGCTGGGCAGGTGGCTGGGCAGGTGGCGGGGCAGGTGGCTGGGCAGCCGGTCTGTGGCTGATATATATGCTTGTAGCTCTTCCCCTGTACATAGCTTAATTCCGACATCAACTTCACCATAGGTTATGAGCCTTCTAGCTACGTCGTTCCACAGTATAACGACTCGCTTCCACTCATTCCGTACATCGCTACCAACACCGACATGGCCGAGTCCGACGACCACAAGAACAAAGATTCGAAGACTCCACAGATTAGTCTCGAAATTCTTGGCTTCCATCTGGCCGATGCCAAAGTTGTCGCTATCTCCGAGCGTGCGATTTCGACAGATCAACCAGTGATTTACGACCGTCTGAAAGACGTTAAACTTCCCAACCTCAAGGTCAACAATTTTGACTCGTGGCTGATCAAGCTAAAGTCAATAATCAAGGCCTCCTTTACCGCCTGGATCTTCACCGAGGATTTCGACGCGGATCTATCCATCACTGCCGACCTAGCTCGCGACTGCTGGCGTTCCATACTGTCGCAAGCAGTAAACGGCCTTCCTCCCTCCCTCGACAGTCCTCGCGAACTGCTTACGCTTGCTCTCGCCCCGCACCGTCCCCAACCCGGATACCCTGAACGTCCTCTCCTCGAGTTCCTCGGCCACCATCTACAGCCTACCCGCCTGGTGGATTCGTTCGACCGCCTCATTCTCCTCGCCTCCAATTTGCTCGTCGCGGACGAACTGACTTACGCTCCGGACATGATGAACGTTTTGTGCTGGGGCAAACTTCTCGAGTCTTCCCCGACTTTGGCGCTTGAATACCGCGCCCTCCATCCTGTGCCTGACTTGCACAGTATCGCTGCTTTTCTCCACTCTCGTCACCCCGCCGCCATTACTGGCAAGTCTTCTGACAAGAAATACAAGGGTGACAAGGGTGACAAGACCTCTGGTTCCTCCAAGTCTAAGGGCAAAGAAAAGCAGCCCAAGCGTGCCGCCGCTGCCCGCGCGTCGTCCCCCTCTTCACCTCTGTCATTTGAATTAGACACTGGGGCCTCCGCCCACATTACTGGAGACAATAAATTTCTTTCTGATTATCTATCTCGTAACACTGTCGTTGTCCTCGCCAACAACAGTAAAGTGACCTCTCCTGGATCTGGCACTCTCTGTCTCCGCACTGGCTCCGCTCAAGTCAAACTCTCGCAAGTGCTGCACATTCCCGGCGCACAGAATCTTATCTCGGTCTCCGCTCTCCATGCGTCCGGCTGGACTGTTCGCTTCATCACGGGTCAACCCATCACCGCGTTCCACAGTTCCGGTGCCGCTCTGCACTTCGCTCAGCGCAACGACAAGTTCCTTCTGACTCACGTTTCACAACCCACTGTCAACGCCCTTACGACTATCGGCACTCCCTCGGCCGCCGACATGCTCCTTCATCGCCGCTTTGGCCATGCGGCAGATCTCTACGTGAGCAAGGCAGTGGGTCACACGCTCACCAACGTCAGCTCTCGCTGTCTCGTGTGCCAACGTGCTAAGTCCACTCGACACCCCAACCGGTCACCCTCCGAACGTCACTCCGAGGTTCCTCTGCATCGCCTTCACATGGACATTTGCGGCGGCAAGGACAGTTTTCCCGCTGACGCGCATGACAAGGCCAACTCGTTTCTCCTTGTCACTGATGAAGCTACTGCATTCCGCTGGGCCTTTCCGCTTTCCGCTAAATCGGACGTACTCACGATTATCAAGCGTCTGGTCCTTCAGCTCAAAACGAGCTTCGGCACTTTTCCGGCTATCATCCGATGCGACAACGCTCGCGAACTTGTCTCCCGTGACCTCACCAACTTTTACCAAGATCACGGCATCAAGCTCGAAACTAGTGCGGCATATGCGCATGAACAAAATGTTACGAGTTGAACGCAGCACTTCCTAATTAGGCAGTTGTGCTATTTCCTTTTAGGGGTTCTGTCCCGGAACCGCAACCCATCCTGTAGGCAATGATATATAAGGGGAGAGCGCATCTA
>JANIWG010000062.1:0-71269 GCA_030705025.1 Myxozyma udenii
ACGCGTTTGTCTTGGAATTTTCATTCTCCTCCAGACGCAGTAAAGCTGAGGGTTATGTTGCGGTGCGCACCCCAACTGGTGAAAATAAGGGGAGTGGTCAGAAGTTTGGCTCGCCAAAGGCGAGCCAAAGTTTAGTCTAAGCCTCATGAAAGTGCGTAGCACTTTCTCATAGTATGGTGTGATAGTGTAGTATGGCGTCGTTGTGCGAGCGAAGGCGCGTGCGTGATACACGCGCTAAGCACGCGCGCGTGCGCCACAGATACTTGCCTAAACAGGAAAAGGAGCCAATTTTGATTTGAAATTCTGCCCCTGATACCAAAAATAAGGGTTGGGGTGGTACTGGCGTATACGGGCTTGACGCGCGCTCGAAACGCCATGAATTTTAGCCGCGTTGCAAGCGACACAGACACAATAAGCTTTCTTTATCAAGCTCTGCGTGCATTCAAAATGAAAATTCCAAGATTCGACACAAACGAAACATGCATAGGAGAATTATCAACTTGATATGCCTCGAATTTGCTGATTTTTTGTCAATTTTTAGTGATTATGAACTTATACCTTTTTTACGGGAAAACTGCAGGTGGGAGTGACCGTCGATGAGTTGGCGATACCCCTTTTTTTTTTGAAAAATACGCAGACTGCTGTGAATAACGATATTTTCAGCTGCAGTTCACGATTTGAGTTGAATTTTTCAAATCGTCAGAAATTAGTACGACTCTCTTGCAACGGTACTTTGAATTTGAGACTTTTTCAGACGCTGCCTGTTGTATGCTCAATTAAGACGCATTTCAAAACTGAATTTTTCATCATCGCATCTGATTGTACTTCTTCAAACTACGATCTTACAGCGCGCATTGTGAATCTGAGTACTTTGCCTATACGCCTGTGCGTGACACGCGGCACATCCAACGTGAAGCGAGACAGCAAATTAAGTACATGTGCATGCATCGATGATCTCACACCTGCCCGAATAGGAAAGTATCTGGACTTTGTCAAAAAAATCTGCTGCTGAAATGAAAAGTAGTGGTTAGGGGGGGCATACCTGCCTAAATTGGCAAAACTCCTCGCACTATCAAAAACATCAAAAATAAACTACCGTTGAGATGACAAATAGTGGTTAGGTGGGGGATACCTGCCTAAATGGGCGAAACTCCTCGCGCTATGTCAAAAACATCAAAAATAAACTACCGTTGAGATGAAAAATAGTGGTTAGGTGGGGGATACCTGCCTAAATGGGCAAGCCTTCTTGCTCTGTCAAAAACAAACTACCGCTGAAGTGACAAATAGTGGTTAGGTGGAGTATTAGTTTTGTGCATGCAATATGGGCTCAAGCCATATTCACGGCCAACAGGAAGAGCGGCAGTACTGAATTACGCTTGTTTACTACGTGTTCCACTCAATATCTCGGCAAGCTCTCATTCAATTTACTTCACATTTGGCTTGCAGTGATGTTGGATGATTCTACTATGTTTTCTCATGATTTATTTTGAAAAAAGGGCTGACGGTATGAAATTGTGGGAGAAAATGCGCCTCGCGCGCCCGCAAGATCTTTCAGCCGCACAGCGACAGCGACACAGCGCAGTACGCACAGCGCGTGGCGATCAGTGTGCCAACAGTTATCGATTGCAGACACCGCAAATGTCGGTCAATTTCAATATTGCTGGTATCAGAATGATCGTTATTATTTGTTTATGAAGCTTCAGCTTTGAAATTTAAAAGCTGACTATTTTAGCGAGCTTGAGAGGGAAAAATATACCTGCGGTTGAGCATTTTTACGCTTTTCTCACGCACACTCTGCAATGCAGCGGCAATTGAAATTGCAAAAGTTTCGGAGGACACGTTAGATCAAGTTCCGCATTTTGCGGCGTTCGCATTCCGCTTTTATTCGTCAAGATTGGAGATAATACCCATTTTCATGCCCAAATCACCGAAGAACCGTCAGCCATGCTCTGTGGCTCTTTGCTTTTGCTTCGTTTTTTGTCACGAAAGATGCTCCACGACGTCTTCCACGTTTTCCCCAAAATTTGGATCACGCCTTGCGTTGCGTTGCACGTTTACCGTCAAAAAACGAGATTCCGTGTCCGTGCGTGACACGTTGCCGCCACGGTACCTGCCTAAATAGGAAAAGGTGCTGTCGATTTTAGCCAGAAATTCTACCCCTGAGACAGAAAATAAGGATTAGGGTTACAGCTTGACTGTGCATAACGACGCAGAACTGCGCGTCGCAGGCACCCTACGTCCAAGTTTTGACTGGAGACACAGCAAATCTATATCACTTTTGATAATTTTGCAATAGAAATGATTGCTATCATCCACTTATTAATCTCTGGTTGTTTTTATGCAAAAACCAGCAACTTTTGGGAGCTTGAGAGTGAGAAGTATACCGGCTAATGAGCATTTTTGCCGTTTTTTTATGCGCGGCTTGCAGAGCAGGCGCGATCGATGGTCCAAAAGTTGCTGAAGATACCCTAGTTTACGGCGCACACTTTACAGCACACTCATCTCACTTCTATTCGTTGATCAATTGAATAATGCTCGTTCTCACACCTGAATCACCAGATATGTGTTTGCCAAGCTCTGGGTTTCTATTGTTTTTGCTTTATTTTTGTCACAAAAGATGCTTCGAGGTCGACTCCACATTTTCCTCAAATTTTGAATCGTGCATTGCGTTCTGTTCCACGTTGCTGCACAAAAAACAAGGTTCCAAGCCTGTGCGTGACGCGCAGCGCCACGGTACCTGCCTAAATAGGAAAAGGTTGTGATTTTGACCAAAACTTCTGCCCCTGAAGTGAAAAATAAGGATTAGGGTTCGGCGCACACTCCGCCTTAGCGCGAGTCCACACATCTCAAGCGTGATGGCGTCCAGGTTTTGACGTGAAACACAGCAAATCTATATCAATCTCGATATTTTTGAAATATTCGTGATTTCTGTTCTTTATTGATCAGCTTCTGACCGTTTCTGCACAGAAACTGATTAGTCTAGGTGCCGTGAGGCCATATGACCTTACCCTGATATTTGCTCACACGTGCGAGGCGCTGGTATGAGCTTGGGAGGGCAAAATATACCGGCTGAGGAGCATTTTCATCGCTTTCTTACCCGCAGCCTGCAATATGGCAACGATCAATCGTGCAAAAGTCGCTGAAGATACTTCAGTCCAAGTTGAACATTTTACAGAATACTCGTCTTGCTTCTATTCGCTGATTAGATCAAAAATAGCTATTGTCACAGCTAAATCACCACAAATGGACTGACCATGCTCTGGAATTCACCTGTTTCCGCTCGCGGTTTTTCACAAAAGATGCGCCGTGGTCGACTCCACATTTTCCCCAAATTTTGAGCCATGCGTTGCGTTGTGTTCCACGTTACTGCACGAAAAACAAGTTTTAACGTCTGTGCATGCCATGTAGCGCCACTGTACCTGCCTAAATAGGAAAAGGTGTCAAATTTGACCAAAATTTCTGTCCCTGAGATAAAAAATAGGGACTAGGGTTAGCGCCAGCTTAATCACTTGTAGGCTGTCCATGTATGGGGGGCTCGTACTCGTACACCCAATTTAAACTTTTGTATACTGCACTCTGCGCGCACATGGCGACAATCCTTGAGTCTCGACGGAGACGAATCGCAGAACATACTTGCGATGTTCAGAGACCTAGATTCTATTGATGATGCGCATACAGATTTGAAGATTCAAGAACAGTGTATCATGGATAGATTGCCGAGTGACTAAGTACAGTGTTTTACGAAATTTGCAGAAAACAAAGCTAACGGCGTTCTTAACACAGTTCATCGTTAAGTCGACTTCTCAAGAGATGAGTAAATGAGAAATTTCAAGATACTGCTTAATTGTAACGCCACAGGCCACAGCTTTCGCAGCGCTATACATATAACGAAACTTGACGCGCCTCAATTTTCGCAGTCTACAAAGCGCTTCAAATGCAACAGCAATTCTATCATCGGATCTATACGCCAAAAATACAGCCGTTTTTTATTTCTCAAGTCATGTTCCTGCAGCGGATATTCCTGTACGTCGCGCTTCGTGATGCGCTGCTGCGCCTCGGTATTTGAGGTCCATGCGCGTGGCAGCCACGCTGAGCGTGACACAGACCAAAACAACCGCGTGCGCGACGGCGCCGCAGGGCTTCCAAACCTGCCTGAATAGGAAGTGATCGCAAATTGCGTCAAAAAATCTACCCTTGGGACGGGAAGTAGTGGTTGGGGTAAGTATGCTTTCTGTGCATGCAATAGTTTTCAGCAGCAAAGCTTGCTAACAAGGACAGTTAACGTACAGATCGCTTACAACGCGCGACGACGCCGCACAGTGACAGTAGCTTAACGCTGGTCCAGCATGCACTCTACGCCAAATCTCAGTCCATACCTATCCAATTCGAGTCTACTTTGCGTCAGAACGGCTTTTGCATGCACAGCAATCTTTTGATATAAGTTTCACCGAAAATCAACGCTGCGAAATGGAATTGTGGCAGAAAATGCGTCAGTCGCTCGCAAGGACTTGAGCCGCACGACCACTTGAAGGCGGCGGCAGCGTATGGCAAGCGTGGCAGCGTACCTGTTCTTGATCGCAGACACAGCAAATCTTAGTCAATCTCAGTGTTTTTGATATAAAAATGATTGTCGTTGCCTATTGATGATTGTCTGCCTTTTTTATTCAAAACTTGGCCGGTTTTTTCAGCTGGAGAGGGAAACATACACTGCGTATTGAGCATTTTATCGCTGTTCTTACGCACAGTCCGTGAAGCAACCTCGATCAATTGTACAAAAGTTGCGGAAGATACCCTAGTTACGTCGCACACTTTACAGCACACTCATCTCGCTTCTATTCGTTGATCAACCGAATAATGCTCATTTTCACGACTGAACCACCATAAATGTATCGACCAAGCTTTGGGTTTCCATTGTTTCCGCTCGATTTTTGTCGCAAAAGATGCTCCGTGATCTCTTCCACGTTTCCCCCAAATTTTTAATCGCTCATTGCGTTGCGTTCCACGTTGCTGTACAAAAAACAAGGTTTCAAGTCGGTGCGTGGTACGCAGCGCCACGGTACCTGCCTAAATAGGAAAAGGGGTCGATTTTGATCAAAAATTCTGCCCCTGAAGTAAAAAATAAGGATTAGGGTAAAGCTTAAACGCACGTATAAGATGGAATAAACCTTAAATTCCCCAGATTTTGATTCAAGCCGCACGATGGTCTGCGTCCCTGAAGCTCCAACGCCCGGTCAAAGACCATTACGCCCCTCCAGCTGTAAGTTTACGCTTAACTGATGCTTAACAAAAATGCAGCTTGTTTTGAGACCGTGCGTATTCATTTTTCAAAAGCAATAGTAGCTGACGGACTGACAATCCATCCGACAAACATGTCTTCTGTTCAAAATACAGCGTGCGGGCGCGACGCCGCATTTTGGTGCAGTGTGTCTTGACGACTGTTCGACTCTTTTCTTCTGATCGCGCCGGCTGCAAAGCAACTTACTGACAACTGCTTGAGTTATAGTGATAGATTACAGTTTTGAAATAACTGGCCGTGCATCAATATTGCAGCTGGTGTATGTAACTGAACGCCAAACTTTACACTTGCAGTTTTGCTATCTAGCACACAGGCAATTACTTTTTGCTGGCAATGGATGATATCATAGCTCGATGTCCACCGACTTATCAAAAATTCAAAATGAAATCCGGAGCTGTTTCACAGAATAATCATCGCTCCAAGCGTGAGGGATCGATGTCGTTTATTTCTGGAAGGCTGGTTCTACGCTCACAAAATATTCGAAAACCACTTAACTTCTACATTTCGAGAAGTATTCAATGAGACATTTATAGCGTTAAAATGCAGCAAATGCAGGGCAGGTTCAGTTTTATCAATGACAACGCTGCGCAAGCAAATGGAGAAATTTCAGGGGTGAGTGCCTTGTTTGTGTGTGACGCGAGTCGCCCGACATCGGATCGAATGGGGGGCTTAAGCCGCATACACGGCTAACAGAAACAGCGGCTCTGTACATGTTCTACTCAATATTTCGGCGCCCACTTGCTCAATTCATACCACATTTGACTTGCAGTGATTTTTGATGATTCTATTACGTTTCCTCATAATTTATTCTGAAAAAAGGGCTGACGGCATGGAACTGTGGCAGAAAACGCGTCAAGCGCGGCCACAAGAACTTTGAGCCGCACAACGACAACGACACAGTGCGGCACGCACAGCGCGTGGCGAGGGTGAGTGTGACGGCAGTTATCGATCGCAGACACCGCAAATCTGAGTCAATTTCAAAAGTGTTAATATCAAAATGATTGTCATCATCTGTTAATGAATCTTTACGCTTTTTTCAAAAGATTTGGCTGTTTAATTGGACTTGAGAGGAAAGAATATACCCGTGGTTGAGCATTTCTATGCTTTTCTCAAACACACTCTGCAATGCAGCGGCAATTGAAATTGCAAAAGTTTCGGAGGACACGTTAGATCAAGTTCCGCATTTTGCGACGGTCGCAATCCGCTTTTATTCGTCAAGATCGGAAAAAATACCCATTTTCATGCCCAAATCACTGAAAAGCCATCAGCCATGCTCTGTGGCTCTTTGCTTTTGCTTCGTTTTTTGTCACAAAAGATGCTCCACGACGTCTTCCACGTTTTCCCCAAAATTTGGATCACGCATTGCGTTGCGTTGCACGTTTACCGTCAAAAAACGGGATTCCGTGTCCGTGCGTGACACGTTGCCGCCACGGTACCTGCCTAAATAGGAAAAGGTGATGTCGATTTCAACCAGAAATTCTACCCCTGAGACAGAAAATAAGGATTAGGGTTACAGCTTGACTGTGCATATCGACGCAGAACTGCGCGTCGCAGGCACCCTACGTCCAAGTTTTGACTGGAGACACAGCAAATCTATATCACTTTTGATAATTTTGCAATAGAAATGATTGCTATCAGCCACTTATTAATCTCTGGTTGTTTTCACGCAAAAACCAGCAACTTTTGGGAGCTTGAGCGTGAGAATTATACATGCTAATGAGCATTTTTCCCGCTTTTTTATGCGCGGCTTGCAGAGCAGGAGAGATCGATGGTCAAAAGTTGCTGAAGATACCCTAGTTTACGGCGCACACTTTACAGCACACTCATCTCACTTCTATTCGTTGATCAATTGAATAATGCTCGTTCTCACACCTGAATTACCAGATATGTGTTTGCCAAGCTCTGGGTTTCTATTGTTTTTGCTTTATTTTTGTCACAAAAGATGCTTCGAGGTCGACTCCACATTTTCCTCAAATTTTGAATCGTGCATTGCGTTCTGTTCCACGTTGCTGCACAAAAAACAAGGTTCCAAGCCTGTGCGTGACGCGCAGCGCCACGGTACCTGCCTAAATAGGAAAAGGTTGTGATTTTAACCAAAACTTCTGCCCCTGAAGTGAAAAATAAGGATTAGGGTTCGGCACACACTCCGCCTTAGCGCGAGTCCACACATCTCAACCGTGATGGCGTCCAGGTTTTGACGGGAAACACAGCAAATCCATATCAATCTCGATATTTTTGAAATATTTGTGATTGCTGTTCTTTATTGATCAGCTTCTGACCGTTTCTGCACAGAAACTGATTAGTCTAGGGAGCTTGGGAGGGCAACATATACCGGCTGAGGAGCATTTTCGTCGCTTTCTCACCCGCAGCCTGCAATATGGCAACGATCGATTGTGCAAAAGTCGCTGAAGATACTTCAGTCCAAGTTGAACATTTTACAGAGTACTCGTCTTGCTTCTATTCGTTGGTTAAATCAAAAATAGCTATTGTCACAGCTAAATCACCACAAATGGACTGACCATGCTCTGGAATTCACCTGTTTCCGCTCGCGGTTTTTCACAGAAGATGCGCCGTGGTCGACTCCACATTTTCCCCAAATTTTGAGTCATGCGTTGCGCTGTGTTCCACGTTACTGCACGAAAAACAAGTTTTAACGTCTGTGCATGCCATGTAGCGCCACTGTACCTGCCTAAATAGGGAAAAGGTGTCAAATTTGACCAAAATTTCTGTCCCTGAGATAAAAAATAAGGCTTAGGGCTAAAGCTTAAACGCACGTGAGATGTAACAAACCTTAAAACCCCAGATTTTTGTCTCGAAGCCGCACGATGGCTTGCGTCGCAGAAGCCCCGACGCCCAGTTAAAAATCACCAGCTGTAAGTTTACGCTTAACTCGTGCTTAATGCGAATGCAGCTAATTGTTTTGAGACCGTGTGTACTCACTTACCAAAAGCATTGATAGTTGACGAATTGACTATCCATTCGACAAACATGTCTTCTATTACAGTGCAGCGTGCGGGCGCGACGCCGCATTTTGATGCAGTAAGTCTTGACGACTGTTCGACTCTTTTCTTATTATCGCGCCGGCTGCAAAGCAACTTAACTAACGACAGCTTAAGCTCTAGTGGTTAAGTACAGTCTCGAAATGATGTTTTTTAATATCACTGACCGTGCATCAATATTGTAGCTGAAGTATGCAACTGAACGCCAAACTTTACGCTTGCAATTTTGCTATCTAGCACACAGGCAATTACTTTTTGCTGGCAATGGATGATATCATAGCTTGATGTCCACCGACTTATCAAAAATTCAAAATGCAATCCGGAGCTGTTTCACAGAATAATCATCGCTCCAGGCGTGAGGGATCGATGTCGTTTATTTCTGGAAGGTTGGTTCTACGCTCACGAGATATTCGAAAACCACTTCAACTTGCACATTTTGGGAAATTTTTGATAGCATCTTGGCAGCGTCAAAATGCAGCAAATGCAATGCAGGTTCAGCTTTATCAATGTAAACGCTGCCTAGGGAAATGGAGAATTCTCAGGGGTGAGTGGCCTTGTTTGTGTGTGACGCGAGTCGTTCGACATCAATGGGGTCATGGACTTAAGCCGCATGGCTAACAGAAACAGCGGCGGTACTGAGCGCTTGTTTACTACGTGTTCCACTCAATATCTCGACAAGCACTCATTCAATTTGCGTCACATCTGGCTTGCAGTAATGTTGAATGATTCTACTATGTTTTCTCATAATTTATTCTGGAAAACGGGCTGACGGTATGAAATTGTGGCAGAAAATGCGTCATGCGCGGCCACAAGTCCTTTGAGCCGCACTACTCCCCGGCACGGCGCGACACGCATAAGGAAAGGCGATGGTGAGTGTGACGGCAGTTATCGATCGCAGACACCGCAATTCTCTGTCAATTTCAATATTTCTGGTATCAAAATGATTGTTATTATTTGTTTATAAAGCTTCAGCTTTGCAATTTAAAAGCTGATTATTTTATTGAGCTTGAGAGGGAAAAATATACCTGCGGTTGAGCATTTTTACGCTTTTCTCACGCACAGCCCACAAAGCAGCCGCAGTCCATTGTCCAAAAGTCGCAGAAGATATCTCAGTCCAAGATACGCATTTTACGGCGTTCGCATTCCGCTTTTATTCGTCAAGATTGGAAATAGTACCCATTTTCATACCCAAATCACCCAAAAAACCATCAGCCATGCTCTGTGGCTCTTTGCTTTTGCTTCAGTTTTTCTCACAGAAGATGCTCCACGACGTCTTCCACGTTTTCCCCAAAATTTGGATCACGCATTGCGTTGCGTTGCACGTTTACCGTCAAAAAACGGGATTCCGTGTCCGTGCGTGACACGTTGCCGCCACGGTACCTGCCTAAATAGGAAAAGGTGATGTCGATTTTAGCCAGAAATTCTACCCCTGAGACAAAAAAATAAGGATTAGGGTTACAGCTTGACTGTGCATAACGACGCAGAACTACGCGACGCAGGCATCATGGCCTCCAGGTTTTGACTGGAAACACCTCAAATCTGTATCACTTTTGATATTTTTGCAATAAAGATGATTGCTATTATCCCTTGACTAGTCTCTGACCGTTTTCACAGAAAACTAACTACTTTAGGGAGCTTGGGTGGGAGAAACATACCGGCTAATGAGCATTTTTCCCGTTTTCTCGCACGCAGCCTGCAATGCAGCCGCGATCGATCGTGCAGAAGTCGCAGGAGATACTTCAAACCAAGTTGTGAATTATACAGCAGACTCGTCTTACATATATTCGTTAATTTAATCAAAAAATACCAACTGTCACAGCCGAATCACCAAAAATGTACTAACCATGCTCTGGATTTCGCTTGTTTCCGTCCGGGTTTTTTCACAAAAGATGCGCTGCGGTCTGCTCCACATTCTCCCTAAATTTTGAATCGTGCATTGCGTTGTGTTCCACGTTGCTGCACAAAAAACAAGGTTCCAAGCCTGTGCGTGACATGCGCAGCGCCACGGTACCTGCCTAAATAGGAAAAGGTGGTGATTTCAACCAAAAAAATTCTTCCCCTGAAGTAACAAATACGGGTTAGGGTTTTGTAGAGCGTAAGCTGATTATGTAATTGGGGTTGGTACTAAAGAACACAATAAGCTTTCGTAAATCGCACCCCGCACGCAGCACCGCAACGCTCGACAGTCCTGAGCTGCGACGGAAACAACACGAAGACTCGCATCTTTTGATATTTGAAAATTCTAGATATTAATTGATGATAAGTACACAGTTTTGACGATCGAAAAGCAGTCCAGAGACGCTGCCGAATAGTGGTTTGGCATTTATTTGATTCCTAATTATCTACGAAATTTGCAAAAAAAAAAACGAAACCAACTGTGTCTTCAGCAGCAGTCCGTCGTTAAACCGACTTTTCAGGAGGCGAGGAAAGACAGAAAATTTCTTAAAAGGTGACAAAGTCGTTGTGATCAGCGCCACAACTCATGCAGCGCTAATAATTTGACTTCACGTTTTCAGGACGTTTACTTACGCCTCAATCAAAAATTCACACACATTCACTCAAAAGACTCAGACGCAACAGCGGTTTCATCATTAAGTTTATACGCAAAATTGCAATGGCGGATTTTTTCCATTTTTCATGTTATGTTCTTGCAGCACCCATGTACAATGCGGGTCGCGGTGCGCTGCTGCGTTTCGGTGTCTGAGGTACCATGTGCGTGGCAGACACGCCCGAGCGTGACACAGACCAAAACAACATGCGACGACGCCACGGGGATCCCACACCTGCCTGAATAGGAAAAGATCTCAAATTGCATCAAAAAATCTACTTCTGCAACGAAAATTAGTGGTTAGGTCGTGTATGTTTCCTGTGCATACACTAAGTTTGAGCCGCACATTTTGCTAGCAGCAGCAGTTACAGTACTTAACGCTGATCCACCATGCATTCCACGACATATCTCAGTCAATACATATTCAATTCAAGTCTGGTTTGAATAAAAATGGTTTTTGCATACACAACAATCTTTTCAGATCTGTTTTGTCGAAAATGAATGCTCGAAAATGAACTTGCGGCAGAAAATGCGTCGGTCGCTCGCGAGAGCTTGAGCCGCACGACTACTTGTCGTGACCAACGCGCGGCAGCAGCGCATGGCAAGCGTGGCAGCGTACCTTTTTCGATCGCAGACGCCGCAAATCTCAGTCAATTTCAAAATTTTTGATATAGAAATGATTCTTACTATCTGTGGATGAAGGTCTGCTTTTTTTGTGCTGAAATCGGCTTTGTTATTGAGCTTGAGAGGGAACAATATACCGCGTATTCAGCATTTTTACCGCATTCTCACGCACAGCCTGTGAAGCAGCCTCGATCAATTGTGCGAAAGTTGCTGAAGATACCTTATTTTACGACGCACACTTTACAGCACACTCATTTCGCTTCTATTCGTTGATTAACCGAATAATGCTCATTTGCACGACCGAATTACCAGATATGTGTTCGCCAAGTTCTGGGTTTTGCTCGTTTTTGCTCGGTTTTTTTCAGAAAAGATGCTCCATGGTCAACTCTCCATTTTCCCCAAATTTTGAACTGCGCATGGCTTCGCGTTCCACGTTGCTGCACAAAAAACAAGGTTTCAAGCTCGTGCTTGGTACGCAACGCCACGATACCTGCCTAAATAGGAAGAAGTGTCAATTTTTATCAAAAACTCTGCCCCTGATGTGAAAAATAAGGCTTAGGGTTTGCTACATACGCGCGCATGATGGTGGAACAAATCCCAGTTTGTGATCTATGAGCCGCATGATGACACTCTGGCCTTGTGTGACGCCGGATTAAGCGGCCGCAGTCTGCAGGCGCTCTGCTTATATGAGTGTATCACAGCTCCTTACCGCAAGAATACAGAGCATCTCATCCAAAACTTCTCGTTCTGATCATGGAACTGTGTTTGGCTTGCCTTGTCAATCAGAGTATGCAACCATGAAGCAAAGAAATTTTACAGTTTTGCAAGTTCGAGAGACGCATATATATAAGGCCGCGTTTAAGGATTTTCGGAATTTTCTCATGCCCACTCTGCAATGCAGCGGCAAGTGAAATTTCAAAAGTTTCGGAGGACACGTTAGGTCAAGTTCCGCATTTTGCGGCGGTCGCAATCCGCTTTTACTCGTCAATATCGGAAATAATACCCATTCTCGTTACCAGATCACCGAAAAAACATCTGCCAAGCTCTGAAACTGTTTGCTTTTGCTTTGCTTTTTTTTTACAAAAGATGCTCCGTGGCCTCTTTCACGTTTTCCTCAAATTTTGGATAGCGCATCGCGTTACGCTGCACGTTGCCGTTTGAAAAACAAGGTTTCCATGTCTGTGCGTGACACGCTGCCGCCACGTACCTGCCTAAATAGGAAAAGGTGTCGATTTTAACCAAAAAACCTACCCCTGAAATGAGAAATAAGGATTAGGGTTGACGTATTTTGCGCGTGAGATTACTTGCGCCGCACATGTGCTCCTCACCGCACGCGTATAAGTCGTCCCTTAATTACAGCTAGTAGTCAAGCATACTTCTGATCGAGGTTTTATTATTTATGGAAGGGAGGAATCAAGACTTAGCGGCTATTAGCAAAAGGAAGCGGCTGCCAATTGTGCGAGGATAGCGCCGAGTAGGGGCGGATCACCGCCAACGGCATTCTCGCAGGTGCGATCGATCAATCTTCCTCAATCTGCTGGAGCCGCACCCGCCGTATATGCGGGCTAGTTATCTGCTTCCGGGCGCGTAGGCAAGAAATGGATTCATAACTATTGCATTGAAAGTATCTTGTAGTCTGTGCATTTCTTTGAAAGGTTTGTACATGTTCTCGACTGGGTTTTTTTTTTATGTGCAATCGCTGGGAGCAGTCGGTTTTGCTTCGTTCGGGTTTAAGATTGGTTGTCCTGAGCTAGTTATTGTGACTTGTATGCAGACAACAGGCGATGTACTACTTTGGCGTCTTGTACTCTGCGTCTTCGGCTAGTAGATTACTGTTGTAGCAATTTGATTTGAGTGAAACCGAGCTTGAACTTTGGGTTCTCTGAGTTAAGCCCGCAGTCTTGTGTGCTGTGATTGGATATATCGCTGATAGCGCAGTGATATGCCCTTCTTACCGGTTCATTGTTGGATGTAACAGACCATATCGCCTATTTCGAGGAAAAGAACATCCACGTCATGCTTATGTGCTACCAGACCGCCGCGTCATTCAGATCCGATCCTTGTACCTCCGAAAGCAACCTATAAAAACCTGGGACGCCTGATGGTGTTCAACTGCTCGAGGCCCATCCGCCGCACAGCTGGGAGTTACAAAAATCCAATGCCTGAAATCCATCTTCATTTACCCCACCATCATTACATACCTACATCTTTCCCAATTCACAGCATCGAATGAGAGGGTCACGATGATTACAAACCCGTCAAACGAGCGGTACTACTCATCACCACCTCCGCCTCCACGCGGTGCGCACTCACGCTCGCGCTCACGAACCCGGTCACGAACACGGTCACGGTCGAGATCATGGTCACCGAGGCCGAGATCACGGTCCCCACGACCACGAGTACGCACGCGGTCCCGCTCATTATCAAGGTCACGATCACGGTCGCGGGAGAGATCACCAGTGTCAAGGAATCAACGAAGGCCACCGTATGGGAGACGTGGTGGTGATAGTGGTGGACCACGTGGTTCGTCTACACGGTTGCGGTACGATGAGAGCGATGGGGAAGGGAGAGGAAGGGCATATCGGAGGTCATATCGGAGGCGATATTCGTCATCGGGGTCACCAAGGTCCAGGACACGGTCACGATCACGATCACGATCACCGAGAAAGAAGCCTCCTCGAATACAGCCTACGAGTACATTGATGCTTCGAGGATTGACGCAGGACATTACTGAGGACGATATTTATGCGTCGTTGAGCTCAATGGGAGCGAAACGAGTTGTGAACGTTAAAATTATATATGAGCGGGGAACCACGAAGAAAATCTCTCGTGGATTTGCTTTTGTCAAATTCAAATCGACCGAGGATGCGAGATATGTCGAGGAACGCGGGATACAGTGTAAAGACGCGGAGGTGAATGTGGTGTTCGCGAAAGATTTAGAGGATCTCCCAACTGAGGATTGGATCTGCTTTGCGGTATGTTTGCCTTTTTGAATGTGGACTTTGATGCTAATAACGCATAGTGCAACACGATCAACTTTGCGCGTCGTCCAAAATGCTTCTCTTGCGACACCGAGCGTGCAATTGCGATGATTCCGCGTCCGTCATCCAATGACGGTAGCAAAGACATGGGCGACGTTGCATCACAGTTTCTCCTTCTTCGGAATCTTCCGCGCGAGATGTCAGCAGAGCAAACAGCAGAAGCAGTCGAGCAAGATTTGAAACCCGCGTTTCCGCTTCGACGTCTGCTACTTGTTAGACAACGCGTGTCGCATGCACACATGGGTTTTGCATTTGTGGAGTTTGCGAATGGGAATGAATGTGCACGAGTCCTCACGGATTTGAAGAAGAGGTTTCCGACTGCAATGGTACTAGGTGGCTCTCTCGTCACTGCAAGCTACATCCATCCTGGAGTGTTTGTTCCAGTCTACACAGACGACGCGAATATGAACGCGAGGGCGTTTGATAACCTGAACGGGACGCAGCGGCTCGCATATTGGGATGAACTTGCATATGTGGATGTTTTTGTTCATCCTCGTACGAAGACTGAAGTTGATGTCTCTGCGTTCTTAGCGAGTATGACTGAAACGCTCGTGCCTGGTGCAGAAGGCGCTGGTGAGTCCGAGACGCTGGAAAAGAAGGACGGGAAGAAGAAAAAAGGTGCAGCTACAGGTGCAGCACCGGTCGTGAGCAAGAGAATGACGTCGCAGCTTGAGATGTGGCAGAAGAAGCACGTCGAACTTCACGGTTTATCCGACATCACGGCCGCCAACGCCAAAGCCGTGTCCAGCAAGCACGACTTTCAAAAATCATACTCTGACCCCCGGAGACCCGCGTGTCTTTTGTGTCGTCGCAAATTCAAAGGGTTTGATTATGTGAATAAACACGAACGAATGTCCATGCTGCATGCGCATTATCTGAAGATTGAAGAGGAGTGTAAACGCGCCGATGAACGGCTTGAACGCGCACACAGAAAGGCGGAGGAAATCAAGAACGTCAAGGAAGGGCAGAAGACAAATGAGACCTCGACGTCGCATGCGAGTGAGGAAGATGAAAAGGTTTATCGAGACCGAGCCCGTGAACGACGCGTTGCACAGAACGTGACACGCGTCGCGGCGCCATCTGCACAATCGCAACCTCTCAAGTCCGCGACAAGTACCACAGCCAAAGCAGACGGCGAAAGTGATAGCGATGACGATATGTTTGCACCGATTAGTAAAGGAAGCAAAATGCTGGCCAAGATGGGGTGGACGAGTGGAAGCGGCCTTGGTGCGAATGAGAGCGGAATCGCAAAGGCAATCGAGCCGGAGGTTTACGCGCCCGGGGTAGGATTGGGTGCCGCAGGTGCGACGACGGGGAGTGTGGGGAACGAAAGCGGGAAGAGTATTGGCGAGGTTGCGCGGGAGAAGGCGCGGATTCGGTTTACAGAGTAACTACGGAAAGAAAAGTAATAGACAAATGTACAATTACATACGTACTTTTATTAACATGCACCGAAAACAAATTTACACAATAATTTACTCGAGATCCTTCTTGAGAGTACCCATGAAAGCGCCCTTCTCGGCAGGGGTCTGGAAACGACCCTTGCCGAACTTGGAGGCGGTGTCGATCCACTTGAGCGACACGTTCTCGAGCGCCCAGCGGGAAGTGTGGGTGCGGAGGGACTTGCGGAGAGTGATGACACGCTTCTTGACACCGGGGATGGAGCCCTTGATGACGAGGAAGTCGTTCTTGACCTCACCGTAGCGGACGAAGCCACCCATGGGGGTGATGGTCTTCTCAGTCCGGTCGAACTCGGTGGCGGCGTTGGCCTTGTCGTCGCCCTTGCCAACACGGTAGATCTTGTGGTTGACCGAGGTACGGTGATGGTAACCGTCCTGACCAGCACGGGCAACGGTCCACTGGACGTGGGCCGGATGCCAGGCACCGATACAGGCAACCTTTCGCAGACCACGGTGGGTCTTGCGGGGAAGCTTCTTGGTGCCCCAACGGGCGGTGACACCCTCGTAACCGTGACCCTTGGTGACGGCGATGGCGTCGATGACCTCGTCCTGCTCGAAAACGGACGAAACCTCGACCTCCTTCTCGAAGTGCTCCTTGGCCCAGTCGACCTTGTCGGAGATGGAGCCACCGTTGACCTGGATCTCGAGGAGATGGGCCTTCTTCTGGGCAAGCGGGGTCTTGCGGATCTGAGTGTGGGCAAGGACGCGCACAACAGTGGCGTACTTCTTGATGCGCTCAAGCTCGCGGGTAACGTCAACAGCACCGTTCTCGTACTTCTTGGAGTACTTGGTGAAAGCTTTCTTCTTGCTGCTGTACCAGTTCTTGTAGAAGCGGCGCTTGATCTCCTCGGAGAGGTGCTCGGCCCAGACGGTGGTGAGGGTGCGGAGACCGCGGGGCGACTCAATGTAGCCAACGACACCGACGACGACCATGGGGGGAGTGTCGACGACGGTAACGGCCTCGACAATCTCGCGCTTGTGCATCTTGGAGCCGGGACGGTCGAGGTCGCGGACAACGGTGGTCATACCAGCCTGAAGACGAAGGTTAGCCATCTGCAGTCGTTGCGAAGGCATTCAGAAGGAACATACCTTGTAGCCAAGGAAGGCGGTGAGGTGGACGGGCTTGGACTTGTCGTCCTTGGGGAAGGACTTGACCTTTCCGCGGTGGCGGGCGGCGCGCTTGCGGGGCAGGAAGCCCAGGGAGCCGTGGCGGGGCTCTTCGTACTTACGGTGCGACATTGCTGAGTGTGTCGAGAGGGGTGTCCGGGGGGGATGGTTGGGGGGAAGGGAGCGAGATCCGGGTCTGGAGACGGGAGGAGAAGACGCAGACGTCGAGAAAACCTGGCGGAGCACTTTTGCTTTGGGACTGCGGCTGGACCGCCGCGCACCACCCCGTCCGTCCTTAAGCCCTCGCTGGTCTGCGCCGCGCGACACACACACAACAGCGCAGTTGACGCCCGGCCGCGCACGGGCGGGCGCGCCGCCCGCCAGCGCGCGTGGCGAGCCGCACAGCGCCGCACAGCAGTGTGACTGCGGTTAGCCCTACGCGCGATCTCTGTGCAAGCCCTGATGCCGCACGTCATGCGGCTAACAAGCCCTATCACTGCGCAAAAGCCCTATCTCCGCGGCGCTCTCGACGCGTCGCGAAACGCGTGTGCCAGTCGCCAATCATAACAAACACTCCACGCGTCGACGACCTGATGAGCCAGCATGCCGCCCGCTGCTCCAATTCACGTCATTCTCGATGACGATGACGACGACGACGAAGAAGACAATCACGACGCGGCCGTTCTACGCTCCGACGCGACAGCAGCGGACGACTCGGGCAGCGAGCTTGAGATCATCGAACCGCCTCCCGTCGTCCTGCTCAACTCGTCGTCGTCGTCGCAGACCGTGAGACGCACGCCATCAGCCACCGAGATCCCGCAAAGGGTCTTCAGCTCTCCTCTTTTTGCCGCAGAATCGTCGAGTGATCCACAAAGCGCGCCATCGCCACCACCACCACCACCACCACCACCACCACCGGAGCAAGCATGCATCAATCTCGACTCAGAACCATCCAATCTCGCAATCCTCTCTTCCTCACCCCGTCGCACAGCCACCGCGTTTCAACTCTCCGACAGCGAAGATGACGCAGACACAAGCATCCCCGACATGGCTTCTCTTTTCTCAATTGCCCGGAAAGCGCGCGAGGCACGGCGATCAGTCACCGATGCCAACATTGTCTCCACCACAACGCTTGATTCCCCATCTCTGCCGCCATTACCCGCAGCAGCAGCAGCAGCAGCAGCAGCAGAAAAACAGCCAAAGTCGAAGAAGCCTACAACCACGACTTCAGCTGCGAAAGCGGGTCGCGCAAATACTACAGGCTCGGTAGCTACAACGACGACAGCACTTTCCACCCGCTCCGTGCTCGAGAATCTCGAAAGTCTGGATCTGTCGAGCATTCTTTCACAGCCTCCAAAGAAACGAGCTGCTTTGTCGACGTCGACTGCCACCACCACTGCATCTGCACCTGCACGTGCATCGTCACCTGCCCCATCTGCCACCAGAAGCACCGGAATCGACTCTGCCGCCGAAGCGCGCTCTGCCAAAGCACATCGAGAGGCTGAAGCTCGGCGCTTGCGTGAAGAAAAAGCACGGGAGCGAGAAGCCAAGAAAGCCGAGAAAGCGTCTGCGGCAGCAGCCAAGAAGGCCGAGAAAGAAGCCGCTGCTGCAGAGAAAGCGCGCGAGAAAGAACTCGAAAGCGTGAACAAGCTACGCGTACAAAGAAAGGATACATGCAATGAAATGATTGTTGATATAGATGCAGACTACGCGGTTACGGATGCAGGCGAGAAACTACAGCGTGCACTAGGCGCTCTCGGTGTGGAAGTTACCACCACATGGAGAGCTCCTGGCGGCGTTGATCGGTCTGTGATCAAGTGGCGACGGAAGGTGAAGGCGGAGTTCAACATTGATCTCGGTCACTTTGTTCCGATTCCAATGGAGATCAGATCTGAAAAATACGTTCTCGTCGTGCTTCGCGGAATCGACGTTCTTGACGCCGTGGTATGCGGATCCACCGATCTCGGCTCTGAAACACGAGGCCTGAAACGCCTATTCCCGGGATCTCGAATCATATACCTCATCGAAGGGTTGAAAAGTATACAACGACAAGTGCTAGCACAGGTTCAGCGAGATTTCGCGTCGCGAGTTCAGACCGCACTGGGAAGCGACGCTCGAAAGCCGCGAAAACGCACGAGAACGACAGACGACGCAGAGGTGATGTATCGGATTCAACGGGCATATCACGACGGGACTCATCGCGAAGCTGTCGAACGTACGTTGGTTTCACTACAGCTTGATCACAATTGCCTGATTCTCCCTACCGCAAATACAACAGATACTGTCGAATGGATCGCGGTCCTCACGCAGGATATCGGAACCATTCCGTACCGCGCCGCCAAATTCGAAGTCGCTGTCTCCGACCTCGCGTCAGACGTCATGACTTCTGCCTCAGGATGCGGTCAACAGTTCCAAGTTGTATCCGGCAAAGACGCGTCCGACACGTTTCGCAAGACGATTGAACAAGTCAAATTCGTGACGCCTGGTGTCTCGAAAGCAATCGAACACGCGTTTGCAGGATCAATCGATACAATGATGAGAAAAGTCAAGCGGGGAAACGCGTTCGTGGGAATCGATCGCGCTGAGGGCCAGAGAAGAAGGATTGGGCCAAAATTGGCCGGGGCGTTGGAGTTGGTGTTTTCGACTTTGAATCCGGATGCTCCGGTTAATTAACAAAACTATCTTGTATCTGTGTATTCCATAAAGTACTTGTGTATGCTTCTGAGTCTTTTCTTTTTTTTTTTTTCTTTCCAATCTCTACGCCGGTACAACTTCACCCCCCGCCGCCGCCGCTGCCGCTGCCGTTCCTGCCGCTGACGTCGTCAACCCTTTTCTAACCGCAAGCACTGAATCCACAATAACCGCGTCCAATCCGTTATTCATCTGTAATCTCGACAACTCAGGATCATTATTCAAGGTTCCATAGCTGAAACACACGAGCCCGGACTCTTTCACCACGCGAATCAACCGCGGCGATATAATCAATGGTTCACACGCTGAAACGATTCCCAGAAGATTCCATCGCGACGCGAATCGAATAGCTTCTTGTAGACTTGAAGCACGAATATCAGCCATCTTGACTGTGCCGGCTTCTGTGAGGAACAGGACCGGAATCGAGGGCTGTTTGAGTGAGAGCATGACGCACACGTCCGGGTGGAACGAAGAAAATATGATATCGCGTCCCTGAGCGTGATCGTATACGCATTTGAGAACAGTGTCAACCCACTCGTTCAGCTCAATAGCAAGATCATCCATATCCTCCGCTTGAGTCTCATCAAGCATAGGATACTTACACTCAATGTTGAATCCCACATTTTTCGGAAGCGATTTGAAAACCTGTTCCAATGTCGTGAACGGCGCCTGGATCGACATTCCACGCGTGTTTCCTTTAAACCCTTTCTTTTTGAAATCGTTCGTAAACCTCAATTTATCAAGTGACTCGAAATCCGTCTCATCCATTTCGAGAGAAAGCGATCGTGGACGGCCGCGATTCACGCTCACACTTGAGCCATTCGCGCTTTGCAAATACGGCAAGTCGACCGGTGACGGCGGCTGTTGAGGTAGTGGAGCAGGAGGGGAGGACGCACGTGTTCCTGGTTTGGGAGTACCGCGACGGTCGGAAACGGACATGAATTGCTCGAGTGTGAGCGCGTGCATGGGGACATCGATACCTGTTTCGGCGACGACAAAGTCGTGGTAAATAACCGGCACGCGATCCCTCGTGAGCTGGACATCAAATTCGACATACGACGCTCCCAAATTAGCTGCGGCAATGAAAGATTGCAGAGTGTTTTCACCGAGCTGCAAACTCTTGCGATTCGTGTTCTTGCCCAAGCCACGATGTCCAATCACGCGAGTTGTCGTGAGTGATTTCCAGTACGTTGACGAACGCGCGATGGTCATGCGTGGATGTTCAAACGGCTTGACAACAAGGAACTCAAAGTTGACGCAACCCAAGACATCGAGAGTCGTGTTCTGGATGATTGGAACAGTGATTGTTTCGTGCAAACTCCGCACAGATTGACCAACTGAGGTTTTGATACTCGAAAGCATCGCGACTGCGCGACCGAGAATCTGATGGCGATTCCCTGCGTACGTGGGAACAATGTCGAAAAACAGCCGCGTTTTGGAAAGATCAGTCGTTTGGAAAACAATAGGCTCGGTCGACAGATTATCTTGCAACGGCAAATCGATAACAGTCGGTTCGCCTACTGCGTTTTGCGCGGAAACAACAAGGGATAACGCCGTGTCAAGTTGGGTTGAATGCACGCGTGACAACGGAACTTGGTCAAGTTGTACTGGCGTCACGTCAGATCGTGTATCCGTCGAACCAAGCGTGACTAGAACCATTGTCGTGTTGTTCTTCAAGTACTTGTGTCCAAAACTCTTGATAGGTTCGCGCGGTACAGGGGTACCAGACGACGACGACGACGACGAAGTTGGTGCGAACCCTGAAACCAGACTTGACGAAGGCGAAGACGACAGTTTTGAGTTTGACGACAACGAAAGCAAGCTGTCAACAGACGCAGAGGCAAGCGAGGATATGTCACTTTGAAACGGCGACGGCGCAGGAACAGGACCAGAAGTCGGCTCAGGCATCTTTTTTGCAATCGCAAGATGTCCTCGCAAACTCGCGTGTTCCATCGCGGTCCACCCGGAACCATCGGTCCGTTCCACATCCGCACCATGGGCAAGAAGTACATCAACGACCTGCTCGTACCCATACACCGACGCTACAAACAACGGCGTCCACCCGTACGTATTCTCCGCGATTTCAGGACTCGCGCCGTGTTTGAGCAGCATCTCAGTCGCTTCGGCATGCCCAAACTTGGCCGCAACGTATAGCGGCGTCTCGCCTTCTGCATCGGTGAAGTTCACGTCGAGCTTTCGCGTGGCTTTAGCAGAGGTTGAAAGAAGAATATCTAGGATATCGACATTGTTGGACTTGGCGGCAAGGGAAAGTAAGCCGGATGTATCGCGTGGCGGAATACCGTCTGTGGCTTTGAGAAGAACACGAAGCGTTTTTGGATGTTTCCCGATAACAGCCAAATGGAACGGTGTGAGACCTTCAGCATCGATCCATTCAGGCGCATCAAGACCTGTAGGCGCATCAAGACCTGTAGGCGCATCAAGCAAATCCCACTTCTTTAAGTAGTCAACGATGACTTCTGTGATCAATCTCATGCCATACTGCGCGGCGTAATGCAAAGGCGAGCGGCGGTATCCGTCTCTTGCGGCGAGGACGCCACGCTGGTCGAGGTCGAGATGGTCGAGTAGGAATCGAAGCATTGACGTCTCGTCGTTTGAATTGATACCATCGCTGCCGTAGACTGCAGTCAGTTGTGCGGTGGACACTGGGTTCTCTGCAGGTGTAATGTAAAAATCACGCATGTCCGGCGTGCCGTAGGTAGTGGCAGCCGAGGAGGAGGAGGAGGACGACGACGCTGAAGCGGCAGCGTCGGCTACAGCAGCCGAGCGTTGACGACCGAGAGCGACGACGTGACGATGAATGACATTTCGGCCTCTAAAATCCGCTGGATCCGCAAGCGATGTACCAGCGCGGGGAAGGAGAACCTCGATGCACTTGAGAGCCTTAGCGGAGACAGCTTTTTGCAGGCAAGTGAGGCATATTTTCTCGGACTCCGCGGCGGGGAATGCCGCGATGCGATCCATAAGCGTGACGGCGTCGTCCGCGGCAAGCGCGACTTTCATGGGGTCAGATAGAGAGCTGAAGCCAGTTGCGGCTGGTGCTGTGAGTGTGTCGGTGCGAGTGCGTGCGTGGGGAGAAGAGCTGCGAGCAGGGGACACGGAGTGCTCGTCCAGTTCAGTGTTGGGCGCGAGGACAGAAAGCCATTGGTTGATTGTATCCATGTATTCGAGAGCTTGCAGACCGTAAGCAAAGGGAAGGACAAGGACTTTAGATTCGAGGTAGCGGGACTGCTCGTTCACGCCGGTGCGTTTATCCAGTTTCTTGAGGATCTTGACAAAGCCGCGCTTGTTGACTTCTGCGTACCAAAGGAGCATTCGAAGCTGGGAGCGGATTTCGAGAAGAGCAGCGACGAGGTCTTCGAGGTCATCGCGGTCGAGTTCTGCTGGGTCGACGGCATCGGGGGCAGGAAACCGATCAAGAAGAGCTTTGATTCTGCGGCCGCACTCGGCGACTCGTTTGTTGTAGAAAGAGTCGACGGTCTCGAGGTTCCGGTCGAGAGAGTAGAAGAACGCTGGACGTTAGTTTTGGTCGTTGTGAGGGCGTGAATACGTACGCGTGAGATAGGACTCGCTGAGGGGAGTGGCGGTGTCGCCGGAAGCGAGGGCGCGTTCTGTCGCGTTGCGGATGTGCTTTTTGAGCGACTTGTAGTTGAGGTAGAACGAGCTGGGAGCAGTTCAGTTAGTTTGACCGGAAAAAAACGCGGGAAGAGCAGGTGGACATACCTCCACTCGGGAACCTGGTTCCGGGGCAGACTGGGACGGGGACGGGGGGGATGGTTAGATCAGACAGACACTTGGGTGATCTGGTGGGGCAGGCCGACTCACTTTTTGCCAAACTTCATGGGCTCAGACGGTTGCGGCGGCTATTTGGAGCAGCAGAGCGGGACAAGATGGGCCTGGCGAGAAAGGCGAGGGAGGCTCGGGGAGCCATAGATGAGAAGAGATGTTGGTTGAGAGGCGAGAGGAGTGGAAAAGCTGGGGTTTGTTGATGCGTGTGTAACGTTGCAGCGACGACGGCCAGTCGTGCGGGGCACGTTGCGGAGACAGAGCACCGGAAAGGAACACTTCCTGTCTGGGAAAGCCGGCCGGTTCCATGCGAGAATTACATCGGTTTTATTTGCGCAGGGGCGGGCTGGTTGAGACTTACAAAGACTACAACACGGTGGTCTAGAATTGAGGGAAAAGAGATTTATTATTATTAAAGATACAACAACAGAGTTGAAGAAAAAGTTCCAAAAACTAGCAAAAAAGACATGAGAAAGCAGTACCCTGATGGCTCTGGTAAAAGGCAAGAGCCATATAAGAAACGATGCTGACTTTCTGTCTGTTGAGCGAAAGGAAAAGAAAGAAGACAGGAAGAGAAAGAGGCGCGGGAGGTGTTTATATACGCCGCCGGGTTGGGGTTGCTGACAGATAACGTCGAGGGTGTCGTGGTGTTGTGTGGCCCGACTCGCGATCTGAACAAGCACTAACAGCAACGCGTCGCAACGCGTTCGACGCGCGTTCGACACGCGTCGCAACGCGAACACGTACCTCGATTGACGACATCCTCACGCCACAAGCAGTGCGCGTCACTCTTCGACGCACGCAGCAATGATCGGCTGAACAGAGATCCGACGGGGTCGCGTCATAAATGTCTACTGATGATCAACAAAAGCCAAAGTCGATGCAGCATCCCTCATCCAAGGGAGCGTTGCACCTGCGAACATCCAAGAGAGTTAAGATCTGAAGACATTACCCTTTCGCGCTTGTTGTTTTGTTCGTGCATTTCATAGTTTCGACCCGCGCACACGTTCGCTGTGCGTCGGCTGCATCCGCCACAACTGAATTTCCTGCGCCGACGCGCGCGACCCTGCAAGACCCCGACGGATCATCATTGCTGGAATCACGAAGCCCAGCTGCGGATACACCGTCTCTGTCACGCTGTCCTTCGCGTTGCTCGTGATCATTCCGACCAGCACCCACCTACCATCCACACTCGCAAACACACCGCCCCCCGATGAGCCGTTCCAACACGACGCGGATACACTGTACATGCTCTGCTTTACTACGCCGCTAATGTGCCCGTGCGAGACGAGTGGCTGCGATCGCGTGGCAAACAGACCGTACGACACTGTTGTCACCGGCGAGCCGCGCACGATTCCATCTGCGTTCTCCGCGTCCACCATCGTTACGGGCTCACTCAGATCCCCGTCCACCTCCAGCAGCAGCATATCCATCTCGTTCATCGGCACGCGTCTTGATCGCACAACGTACTCCTTCCCATTCTGCCAAACACGAACTCGCGAGATTTCAACGCCCGATGGAACGACGTGTTCGTTTGTGAGCACGGTCGTGCGGGAAAGTACGATGCCACTGCCCCATGCCCCTGAGCCGGATGATGTACTGGCGACGCGGATACATACGATCGACGAAATTGGGAGAGGTGGGGTAGTGGCCGTTTGCGGTAACGAGACAACATTAAGACGCTCTGGTAAAACGATCTGGGTGAATGAGTACACGACAGTGACCTCGCCCTCTCCATTCTGCTTTCTGTAGAGAAATTAGCTCTGTGCGCGTATCACAAAACACCGTATACAATACCTCAGCATTCCGGCAACTAGTCCAGCAACGCCGTCATCAGAGACCACGACACCACCCTCCATTCCCGCAAGAAATCGCGTGTCCAAAAGAGCCAAATCACTAGCAACCGAAGCAACTGTTCCGCGCGCTTGAAAGCCGAGAAATAATGCAGGCGAGTCGGCGACAAAGGGAGACGCGTGCACCGTCACGGCAGCGCCAAGGGTCAATGAACTGGCGCGAAAGGGCGCGCCGTGCATTGGCTCGGATAGACGCAGAAGAAGCAGGAGGTCGTGTGATTCTGATGACGGGTGGAATTGCATGTTATTGCGGTGGTCGTGGGCTTGGATGAAGGCAGAGAGCGCGGGAAGTGGTGCTGTTGTTTCCACACCGGCGGCGATCCAGTCGATAGTTTCTGCTCGTCAGTGCTGTTTGTAGGATGTAAGGGAGTTACGCACTTTCTTCTACACTCGCCTTCGATGCAACCTGGAACTCGTACTTGCCATTGCTGTACGCGACGTCGCGCGCAGCCAGTGCAGCTGATCTGTGTACACGTCGTCAGTTCTTGCCCCACACGGGTCTCAAAGACCATACGTACATTGTCACGACGAGTCCATTTTGCGTACCTTCTTCACGCTGTATGCATACTCCGGAAACAGCAGCGACTACAGTGCCGTCGAGCAATACGCGGATAGCGACAGGAGTGTAGGTGTGGGGTGCCATGCATTTGTGTATAAACACGGGCTCGAGAAATATCAGCCTCAGTATTTTATGCGGATGCAAAGTGTTCTGCATGGACCCGCCTGCTCTGAGACTGATTGACTCTAGTTGGCCCGGTGCTTTTGTATGGTTATCCTTATAGTAGTGCACGATCGGCACGATCGGCCTGGTTCACTATAGCCAACTACTGTATACATAGCAAGTACACGAGCACGCGGCAAGGACGGGACAGGGAAGCAGGTCAAGTTAGCCGCGATGGCCCAACTCTGTTTAGTTGTGCGACTGCGGGGTAGTGCGGGGCTCCCCCGCCTCCCCGAGGCCTGTACAGATGATGCACTGTGTGTATAAAGCCACGCAACTTCCCCTTTGGCTACCACCCGGCAGCTCAGATTACAGCACAACTATTGAACGACTGAAGCATGCACATCTACAAGTCGCCTGTGCCGCCGATCGACGTCTGGCGCCATTCCCTCCCAGATCTCCTTCTCTCCTCTCCGCACCACATTTCTCGCGCCAACCAGCAGCTCTTCACCGATGTCGCATCCGGCACCGCCATAACCGTCCACGAGCATTTCAGCTACGTTCGGTCACTTTCCGTGCTTCTACGCGAGGACTACGCTGTCTCACCCGGAACCGTCGTCGCACTCTTCGTCCCAAACCACATCTACCTCCCCGGTCTGCACCATGCAATCCTGTGGAACGCCGGCGTGGTGTCGCCGATCAACTCTGCGTATCCCATAATCGACGTGCGCAGCCAGATCGCGACAGCCGAGGCCACGATTCTTGTTGCCGCGAAAGGAAAGCTCTTTGATATTGCGACAGAGGCAGCCAAAGTAATGGAGAACTGCCGCGTCGTTCTGTTCGAAGACCTCGTCACCGCCGCGCTGAGCAACATCACCCGCGGCCACGGCCCTGCCGGCGACCCGATCCCGCTCACACGTCCCGCGAGCGAAACGCTTGCGTATCTATGTTTCTCCTCCGGCACGACCGGAAAATTCAAAGGCGTCATGACATCCCACACCAATCTTGCAAACAACGTGCTTCAGATCATCGCGGCCGACGTCACTGCGTTCCACTCTGACGCGGTCTACGCCGGCTTCCTACCGCAAACACACATCTACGCACTCTGTCTTCACGTGTTTACCACAGTCTATCTTGGCGCACACCTTGTCGTCTTTCCAAGCTTTGATTTTCCTACATTTCTTAACGCGGTGCCCAGATTTGGAATCACTCACGTCCACATCGTTCCCCCCGTGATGGTCCTCCTCGCCAAAAGTCCGCTGGTTGACAAGCATCCCGAGATTGCAGATACGCTTGAACTGCTGTACTCTGGTGCCGCGCCGTTGAGTCGCACGCTTGCAGAGTCAGTGAAGCAACGGTTTATTGGCCTCGCCGCAAAACGCAAAGCGGAAGCAGGGGTGAACGCTAAAGTGCCTGCGATATGCCAGGGCTACGGGCTGACGGAGACGAGTCCGGTGTCGATTATGACGCGGATTTCGAGACCAGATGATAAAGTGGGGACTATTGGATTTCTCGTGCCGAATGTTGAGGCGAGACTTATCGACGAACAAACGGGAAAAGACGTGAGTACGCCTAATACACCGGGCGAGTTGGTTGTTCGAGGACCAAACATCATGATGGGGTATTTGAATAACTACAAAGCGACAGCAGAAACTCTGATTGGCGACGGCTGGATGCGGACGGGCGATATCGCGATCGTGGATGAAGACGGGTACTGGAGTATCGTTGACCGCGCAAAAGAGCTGATCAAGTCCAAAGGGTTTCAAGTCGCGCCAGCTGAGCTTGAAGCGCTGCTGCTTCGTCATCCCAAAGTCGTGGACGCAGCGGTGATTGGAGTATGGTCTGAATCCGAAGCTACAGAGCACCCGAGAGCGTACACTGTTCTCACGCCAGGAACCGATCCGGAGGAAATCAGAGAATGGGTGAATGAGCAGGTCGCGAAACATAAGCGGTTGTATGGCGGCGTTGTGGTGATTGATCAGATTCCAAAGTCGCCGTCAGGGAAGATTCTAAGAAGGGTGTTGAAGGAGCGAAAGGATGTCGCGACGGGGATGCGGGAGGCAAAGCTGTGAACCCAGTACAAGTTACTCCTTTTAAGTCATTGAGTCTACAAACCACAGTAGCGTAAGTGGTTAGTGGTGGACGCACACAAGGCGACACACCACAACCGAATGGGGCACCGCACTGGATGATGGCAGTGATAGTGTATGTGTGTAGAGGGAATGGGGAGGTGGGCGGGCTTACCAGAAGGAAAGGAGGGAAATGAGACTACGGGAGCGAGCGCGGGTTTATATACACACTGACGTTGCACAAACGAAGCAGTGGACCTCGCACAGCACTCGCAGACACAACATAAAGATACATCCATTCACCAGCGAATAACAATTCTCAGCAAGAAAAGAGAAGAGAACAGCGAAGAAAAAAAAAAAAAAAAGAGAAAAAGAAAGAAAAAAACAAACAACCCAAATACAAATCCATCCCAACTCCAGCTTCATGACTTTTAACCTCTGTGTATGCGCAAAGTATAGAAAAAGTTAATGTAGAATACTTGTGACGTGACTTGGCCGCTTCGGTGGCTTGTGATCCATCGTCGAGTCCGCAGCGATTTCGTCTTGGAAATGGACATGTCCGTCGGAGGGTGTCTCGGACACTGGTGTGCTGCTGGCAGAGTGAACGAGTAAATGTGTGGCTGTGTTCACGCTCAGCACCGGCGGCGTCGGCGTCGGTGTTCGTGATCTCGAGTTCCTGCGCTCGCGTCCGCTGCCTGCGCCGGAAACGAGCTCATTGCCGCTGCGGACGGTCGGATACCGCTCAGGCGGGAACCGAGCAATGATAAACTCGACGATATCCGACCACTCGCGCATTCCACCCATTCCGATATCACCGCACGCAAGCACTTTCTCGACTGGCTTCAGCACTTCGATCCACGGCATTTCATCCGCAATCAGCTTCAGATGCCGTTTGGTCACGGGGTTGGTGTACATGTATGTATTCATCGCCGGCGCAATCACCATCGGGACCGCGGGGTTCCACGCGCGCACGATGGAAGTTAGCAGGTTGTCGCAAAGACCGTTAGCGATTTTGGCGAGCGTGTTTGCGGAGAGCGGGGCAATCACGAACAAATGCGCCCAACGACGGAGCTCAATGTGCACGATTGGATCACTTCGCTCGGTCCATCCGGACCACTCGTCTTCGTCGCGCCAGATCTGGATCGACGCCGGAAGCGGCTTGTCTGCCGCGGGGAGAAAGTGCTCGCTGGCACGAGTGACGACGATTTGGATGCTGATTCGGGCGGGCTCGTACACGCGGTACAGCTTCTCGACAATAAGCGGCACCTTGATGGACGCGACAGACCCGGACGTGGCGAGCAGAAGATGAAACTTGCCGTCGTCGAGCGGGAGTTTTGGGTGCGGAGACGACACCACGCCGGATCCTGCTGCACCGCCGCTTGCCGCGCCGCCGCCGTTGCTGGAGGCGTCGCCGCGGGTGACGGAGTTGCCGCGTGAACGCGAACGCGGCCGCGACAGAATCGGCGACGGCGGATTGGGCAGCTCGTCTGCAAACTCTGTATCGTCCATGGCGGCGGGGAGGGAAGTTGGTGAAGAAGGACGGAGAGGCGGGAGAAAGATGGGGGCGGGAGATAAACAGAGAACGTAACGCAGGTGAATTACACGTGGGAGCTTTAAAACGCGGCGCGCGATCACGACACCTCTTATCGTCAGCTGCGCCAGCATGGGAAAACTCCAGCTGCGCCCCGTCTCCGTCGCATCTGTCTGTGTCGCGTATCGCAATAATAGTAATTGACTTAAATAAATAAAATAGTCAATAGTCAGTCACGTACAATACATGTTCTCTTCGGTCCCATCCTCTGCGCTGACTCACCAGCAACACACGCCTGAGTCAGCCGCGCCGCACAGAGCCCGCGACGACCGCGCACACGGCTCGAGCCGGCTCTGATCCCCCGACTCTGTTTCTCGATCCCCGCGATCCTCGGGCTCGACGACTCCGCTGCCACCTCCCCCGTCCGGCTACAGGCACAGCACTCCTCCACCTCCACGCACGCAATGGATCCTCCGATATTCGTGGTCAGCCCAGATCTCGCGTCTTCCTCGCCGCTGCTGCGCCAACAAAGCAGCGACAGCGCGTCCAGCGCAACGAGCATCGCCGGATCCCTGGACAGCCACCGCCGGCGAAGTCCGCGTCGCCGCACGAGTCCGTCGCGAGCTCAGGTGCAAAAGAGAGATGATACGCCGGCGCGCGGACGACAAGCTGAGAAGCAGAAGAAAAAGAAGAAGAAGAAGGGCGGAGAGACACCTGTGCCTGCTGCGCAGCGTGTGCGGTTGCAGAAAGAGCAGGACATAAAAGATGCTGTGAGCAGGAAGGATTACGAGATGCTGTCCAGATTGGCAAAGTCAAAGGGCGGACTACTCACTGATTCACTGCGGCGGATCGCGTGGCCGGTTCTGCTAGGCTGCGACGCAGAAGCCTTTGTTGATCCGGACTGGCAAGAGACGCTTCCTGCGCATCCGGACGAAAGCCAGGTCAAGCTCGACACAGAACGCGCGTTCACGTACTACCCGCTTGAAGACCGCGGTGACGACGGCGCGTCAACTTTGCAAATGCGTCTCCACCGCGACGAACTATACGACGTCATTGTACACGTTCTGCGACTTCATCCGCGTCTTGCTTATTTTCAAGGATTCCACGACATCGCGCAGGTGCTGTATCTGGTCTTGGGAAAACGTCGTGCGGTTACTTGCTTAGAATGCCTTGCCGTCTCCAGGCTGCGCGACTTCATGATGCCTGATCTCGAACCCTCGATAGACCACCTGCGGCTGTTGCCTCCGCTGCTACAGTACATTGACAAGGATCTTAGCGATTTGCTCCAGCTCACACGACCGCACTATGCCCTCGCCGCGGTCCTCACGCTCTTTGCCCACGTCATCGAATCATACGACGACATCACGCTTCTCTTTGACCTTTTTCTCTCAACAGCAGACATGTCGCTACCAATATATCTCTACGCTGTGATCTTGATCTCCCGTCGCGAGGAGATTTTCCAGTTCGAAAAGGAAGACGCACACATGCTCGAAGCTACGATCTCGCGATTCCCTCAGCCGCTTGACATTCCTCTTGCCGACGCAATGTCCCGCGCTCTTGCTATAAGAGAACAGTACCCTCCGTCGTCGCTTCTTCCAGCCTGGAACACTGTGTCATCATATTCTGTTCTCAAAACGCTGAAGCCTCCAGATTACTCCACGACTAATTCGCCTCTGCCAAGGCAAGATCCTACGCCGCCAACTACACCTCGCGCAATGCGTCGGTTATCCCCACGGCGGGATAGTCGGAGTTACAGTCCGTACCAAGAGTCGTCATCGATGGTTCAAGTAGACAACAGTCGTCGCGGGAGTATTGAGAACGAATTTGACTACATTGAGATGGCAGAGGTGCATGAGAAGCAGTCATTTGCCGAGTTAGACGCGGTTGCAGAGCAGCAGATTGCAGAATGTCGTGAGCGCGCGGAGAAAGCTGCGCGGAAAATGGAGGCCGAGCGGAAAGCGAGACAGGCAAAGGCGGAGAAGGAACGCAAGGCACGGCAGGCGAAGATGGAACAAGCCGCAAAGAAGCAGCGCGAGCTTGCAACCAAACGACTCGCGGCGGCGCCGGTGAAGCACGCGAGTGGCTCCGACGACGAGATGGACGAGTCAATGATTCTGCTGACAAAGACGGCGGTGCTTTCTGAAATGGACAATGATCCCTCTGTTCCGTCGTCGCCGTCGTCGTCAGAATCGTCAGAGCGCTTCTTTATGGCACCCGAAGCAATGTCCTCGTCAACCTCATTATCCTCCAGCATGGCGTCAATAGCTCTTGGCAAAGCGAGTATGATCCTGCGGCCACGCGCGCAAGTTAACGGGACAGCTGCTACTGCAGGAGTTGGCGGTTGCCGACGGTTTGCGTTTTTAAGTCAAAACGCAGCAGGATTGGTGATGCCTCGGACGACGATGGCGGCGCTGGGAATGTCAGTGTGTTTGGGTATAGTGAGTATGTGGGTTGCGTGGCTCTTGCGCCGTGGGGAGTTATCGGTGTGATTTATAAACGTGTGAATTGATATGTACACTACTTGAGAGCGGCGGTGAGGTCGTTGAGAGTTGTCGAGACGCCGTAGAGGAGGTGAAGCAGGTACAGAACCGCTTTTGTGACAAAGTCGGGAGACGAAGTCGCGCACGCGTCGGTAACCATGATACAATCGTAACCAATGAAGCTCGCGTCTTGGAGGGTTGAGAAGACGCATCTGTCAATATTGACGCCCGCGAAAAGCAGCGTTGTGATGCCCCGTTTGCGTAAAGTCGAATCAAGCTCGGTATCCCAGAACCCACTGAGTCTGTGCTTATGAATCGTGATATCCTTGTCGTCGTCAACCGTGAGCGCATCAATCGTCTTGCTACCCCACTCATCCTTCACCAAAATGCGTCCGTTCTCCGCGCTCACCGTCGACACCTCTGCGTACCCAGGCGGCTTTGCGCCAAAGCCAGTCGCGCGATCCATGATGCTCGAGGGGATATTAGCAGCGTCGGGGCGGATTCCCCAGTTCAGCCAAAACACAGGCACGTCTTTACTGCGCATCAACGTCGTCAGTTTTTCAACAACAGGAATACAACCAAGCAGCGGCTCAGCAGAAACCCCTTTGCAGCCAGGGAACCAGCCGTCGGAGTGCAGAAAGTCGTTTTGCATGTCCACGACAATGAGCGCAGCGTGAGCAAGGTCAACCTCAACCGGCCGCGGCTCGCCGTTGATCTGGACAATCCGCGGAGGCGCAGTCGGACGGACAAAGCTGATTGGCGGCACTGAAGCGGGTTCTGCCATTGTTAGGTGGTTGATAACGGGGGCGACGTCGGAAAGGGGATCTCGAGATGGGCTGCGAGAGCATGCATGGCGTGTGTGCATGTATTTGATGGAGCGCTGACACAAACGAGGGCCGCGTGTTTTGCGTGACACAGCGCCGCACGGATGACAGGTGGCGCTATGCCGGAAGGGGAACTTTTGACTGCCCGAAACGGTCTAGCGCGCTGCGCCCTGGGGCTTTCGGCCCTAACCCTGTGCTCTATATATTAGCAGCGGGACCCGCCCCGGGGCGGCTCGGGCAAGCCGCACCAAGATCGAAAAACTCACGCAACACAAACTTATCCAAGCCACACCGCAGAGGGTGTCATTAACTTGTCTACTCTTGCGCGTGCATCTAATACCCCTTTCTGTGTTTGATTTGGTTGTTTCTTGTTGGGTTTTTGTTTTTGTTGTTGTTGCTTGTTAGTGTTTGTTGTGTTTTTTTTTGCATATAGTTCAATACATCATGGAGTCGCTTGCTGTTCCTCACACAGCCGCCCAGGCAAAGGCGTTTGTCGCTCCAACGTCTCTTTCGTTTCCAATGAACTCGACCGACATGGGTGATCAGGATCGCAAGGAGCAGCAGCAGCAGCAGCAGCAGCAGCAGCAGGATGTGAAGCCGACGATGTCGATCATGCCTGCGACACCAGCTGCGACGCCTGCGAACGTGGCGGCGACGAACACGGCGACGAGCGCGAGCGTGTCGGGTATTGTGCCTACGTTGCAGAACATTGTTGCCACAGTGAATCTTGAATGCCGGTTGGATCTGAAGACGATTGCATTGCACGCACGCAACGCCGAGTACAATCCAAAGGTATGCACACTGTTGGAGGACGTGAAGCGGTGTTTGTTTTGTCTTACTTGACATTGGTTGTGCTAACGTGGTGGAAAACTAAAGCGTTTTGCTGCAGTGATCATGCGTATCCGAGAGCCGAAGACGACGGCGCTGATTTTTGCGTCGGGAAAGATGGTCGTGACAGGAGCGAAGAGCGAGGACGACTCGAAGCTTGCGTCGCGGAAGTATGCGCGGATCATCCAGAAGCTGGGGTTCAACGCGAAGTTTATGGAGTTTAAGATCCAGAACATTGTGGGGTCGTGCGATGTGCGGTTCCCGATCAGACTCGAGGGGCTTGCATTTTCGCACGGACACTTCTCGTCGTACGAGCCGGAGCTGTTTCCGGGGTTGATTTACCGCATGGTGAAGCCGAAGATTGTGCTGCTGATTTTCGTGTCGGGTAAGATTGTGCTGACGGGCGCGAAAGTGCGCGAGGAGATTTACCAGGCGTTTGAGGTGAGTAGGCGGGGAAGGAGAGTGAGTGAGTGAGTGAGTGAGATTGGAGTGCTGACGAGACAGGCGATTTACCCGGTATTGAACGAGTTCCGGAAGCAGTAGAGCGCGGGCGCGGGCGCGGGCGCGGGCGAGTGGGAGAAGGCTCGTGGAAAGTGATACAGTATAGCATTTGGCCGTGATACGGGCAACAGTCCATTGGACGTGTATTATTAGCGGTTGAGATGAGAGTTTGCAGTTTACATATATACGGAATCGGAGCATAAAAATGAATTGATTGATTTGGCGCATGAATAGTGTAGTGAGTGTAGGTGGGAGATGTAGATGTAGATGTGAGAGAGATGAGATCGAACTCAGTCCAGACATTTGTCCAGATATACACGGCCCATCAGATGGAGGACAAGAACGAGGAGCTGCCAGAGTACAGTGTGGAGGCGAGTAGTTCGCAGTGTCCCGGGCTTCCGAGCTACACGAGCGCAAGCACTCTTCCCGGCTACGCCACCGCGAGCGGGTACACGACGTCTCCGTTGACTGCCGCGAGCGACGATGAAGCTCTTCGCGGGGACGCGTACTGCGCGACGCATGCGCTTGCTGCGCCGATGCGGGGTATACCGGACGAGATGAGGAAGCGGCTTGGGGCGAGGCAGTTCAAGCTACGGGTGAACGAGGCGGGCGGAGAGGGAGACGAGGGCAGGAAGGGGAGGAGAGGGGTGTTTGGAGTGCGGAGGGGGAGGAAGCGGAGCGCGGTGGAGGTGGAGCAGGCGGGGGAGGCGTGGAAGGTGAAAACAACGGGACGGGGCCGGGACGTGACGGTTGTGACGGACATGCCGATGGTGTTTGCGGCCGCGGACACGGCCGCGACGACGACGGAGCGGGTGTACTTCGAGGTGACGCTGGCGCGGGTGCGGGACGTGGAGCAGAGCGCGGTGGCGATCGGGTTCGTGGCGCTGCCGTATCCGACGATGTTTCGGCTTCCGGGCTGGCACCGGGCGTCGCTGGCGGTGCATTCGGACGACGGCCGGCGGTACGTGTGCGATGTGCGGGGCGGGCGGGACTGTGTTGACGACGCGCCGGTTCGGGAAGGCGAGACGATGGGGATCGGGGTCGATTGGCGGAGGGGCGAGGTGGTGGTGACGCGCAACGGACGGGTCGCGGGCGGGTGGAGTCTGGCGGAGCGGTTTGGCGGACTGGGCGAGCGGGAGGTGTGTGAGAAACGCGTGGACTTGTATGGCGCGGTCGGGGTGTTTGGAGAGGCCGAGGTCGAGGTCAGGTTTGATCGTGAGTGGTGGTGTGTAGATAGATCTTGATCTAGTCTGATATCGTGATGTTTTCCTCCTATACACCGCTTCTTACTCTACCACCACCACCACCACCACAGCCACAACCACCCTGAAGATGGCCCCGCGCGGTGCAGACGACCAAGGCAGTCGTCCAATAACACCGCCGCCTCTAACAACCAGCCACGGCAGCCTCCCTGCTCCGCCGCCCACGACCCAGCCCTCACAATCCAGCCTGCAGCGCATGCGCAACTCTCTCGTCAACCCCGGCCGCGCATTCACAGCAGGCACGCTTTCCACGCTAGGCTCGCTCGCAAACGCAGGCGTGAGTACAGCGGCAATCTACGCGAATCCGAGTATACTGCACGGCGGGACAACCACCACGGCGCCGCCGGTGTCGTCCGCGCCGGCGTCCGCGTCGGCGTCCGCGGCTCCGTCGATATCGGGACACCACCACCACCACCACCACCATACAGCACACAGCAACGTGCCAGTCATCCGTGTTGCGCCGGCGAGCGAGCCGCCGTCACGGGCAGAGTTTGAAGATGCAAGTGTCGCGGACCGAGTGTATCGCGGCGGCGGCGGCGGCGGCAGCAGCAGCAGCAGCGGCGGGCAGGTGGAGAGCGCCGCCACCGCGGTGGAGATTGCAACGCGCGAGATCGCAGGCCTGATGACCAACAAGCTGCGGATGCTGCACGCGTCGGACAGCATGATGGAGCGGCGACTACAGGACGCGGAGGCCGCGATCGAGGCGCAGCGGCGGGTGGTGGCGGAGTACGCGACGCGACTACGGGGCATGGAGGAGCGGGTGACGCAGTACGGGCAGGTGCTGGCCAGCGAGAGCGAGCGCGCGTCGAGCGAGTACGCCGTCAAGCTCGACAAGATCGGCGCGTTCTGCGCAGAGCTCGATGTCGTGGACCAGCTCGAGGGGCGGCTCGCGGCCGCGAAGCAGACGCTGCTGGAGTATCAGACGCGCATCTCGCGTCTCCGCGAGGGTGTCGCCCGCGAACGCCGCCGCCAGGACGACCTCGCGCGCAAGTCGGTCGCTGCCCGTGTGCGCGCGCAGCAGTCGGTCGTCGCGTCGGCGGCTGTTGCTGCGCTCGTCGCGGCGGCGGTCGCGTATGTTGTATATAGATAGTGTGCTGTGTAGGAACGAGATACGTTGTATATCAGTAGTAGTAAGCCATGACGCGACTTCACGCGACTTCACGCCACTTCTCCCCCCTCCCGCCCTCACCACCCATCACCACGATGCGCGACCGTCTGCGTCCGCGTGTCGGCCTCCGCCTCGGCCGCCGCCTCGGCCGCCGCCTCGGACACGGCCTCGGACACTACGTCTCGCGGTGCCTGCCGGGCCTGTCGACGCTCGCGGTGCTGGGCGTGCTGCTGCTCGCGCCCGCGCACTCGCCGCCCTTCGCGCTCACGACCGTCCTGCTCCACGTCTCCGTCGTCGCATTCACCCTGCGCTCCTGCTACGGCATGTACGTGACGCAGCGCCGTGTTGCTGTTGTCATGAATGCCTCCCCTGGGGCACCCGCTGGGGCACCCGCTGGGGCACCCGCTGGGGCACCCCCTGGGGCACACGTCCGCCACGCAGTCATCATCCCCAACTACAAAGAGTCCCTCGCCACGCTCCAGCAGACCCTCGCCATGCTCGCATGCCACCCGCTCGCATCCGTCTCCTACGACGTCTATCTCGCCATGGAGCAGGCCGAGGGCGACGACGGTCTCCGCAAGGCAGCTCGTCTCCGATCCGACTTTGCGTCCTTCTTCCACGCGCTCGTCGTCACTCGCCATCCCGGGAACATCCTCGGCGAGGCTCGCGGCAAGTCCTCGAATCTCGCGTGGGCGGCCCGCGAAGCTGCGTCCACTTACTCAGACGCAAAGCTGCCGGTCGTGGTCACGGTCATGGACGCAGACACGCACTTGCTGCCCAGCTACTTTGCCCGCATCAACCTCGCCTTCGCCTCCGCAACCGCAACAGACTTCACCATGTTTGTCCCGCCAATCATCTTTGACCGCAACGCCCACCGCATCGCGCCTTTTGTCCGCTGCGCTGATCTGCTCTGGTCTGCGTCCGGCATCGCTGCGCTCTATCCCTCCTCCCAGGTCATCACCCCGACTTCGTGCTACTCGCTCACCCTCACTCTCGCCCGTTTCGTCGACTTCTGGGACACTGGCGCCGACGCCATCGGAGAAGACCTCCACATGTTCCTCAAGTGCTACTACCGAACCCGCGGTGCTCTCAAAACCATCCCGGTCTACTCCCCCGCGTCCCACTGCAACGTCGAACACACCCACGCTCGCCTCCCACTCCCCGTTTCCGCCCCTTTGCAATCACCAGACAGATACATCTCCTCCCTCGCCCACGACTGGCTCCTCTCTGTCCGCGCAAGATACCACCAAGCATGTCGGCACATGTGGGGCACTCTTGACTCTGGCTACGCTGTTCGCGCAACCACGGCCGCAATCCTACGCGACGACTACGCGAGCAGCCGTCGTCTTCCGATCTGGCGAACCGTCGTCGTCTTGCACCGATTATACGAAGCGCATTTCCTCCCCGTGCACTACTTTCTAGACGTCCTTGTCTGCACAATCCGGCCGTTCTTCACCGACACATCCACTGTCCCACTCTTACGATACATGAACTACCTCCGCCACGCCGCCTTTGTCTGCATCGTCCTGCAATTCCTCCTATACGAGCGTTTCCACTCCCTCGCGCTCCATCTACGCACCACGTTTCTCACTCAACAATGCACCTCATCATCCACTCCTCCGCTTCTCAAATCAACCCTTTCTAAATGCGACGCGTCTCCTCGAGGCGCGCTCGTCAACGCTTTAGACTACGTCGTCTTTCCCATCGCGGGAACAATCTTTGGCGCAATCCCAGGATTGAATGCCCAGATTAGACAGTTTTGGACAACCCGGTTTGCTTACAGAGTTTCTGCCAAACCGAGTTGATTTGTGTATTTTTGTCTGTATTATAGGGTTTTTGGTTAACTTATAATTAATGCATATACATCTCTTAGGCATATGTCACGCGAACAGGAAGCCCGTCTTTAAACTTCACGCCCAAAATCCCCTTAATCTTCAACATCTCGCCTTCCTTTCTCTGCGCAAACACAAACCTTCCAACCAACGCAATCAACAGCAACTTGAGTTCTATTTCCGCAAATTTCCGGCCAATGCACGCTCTCGGTCCTTGCAAAAACGCAAGATTCACATACGCGTTCTGCGCAGCTGCTGGAATCGCTCCCCGCTCTTCATCGCTCCATCGCTCGGGCCGAAATTCCCCTGCGTCTGGCCCGTAAAATATCGGCGACCGTGACATCGTCTGCCCGCAAATCACGACTGACGTCCCCTTGCGAATAAGAAACCCATCTACCATCACGTCCTTCAACGCAATCCGATCCGTAAACGCCACGGCAGGCGTCAGTCTATTCATCTCCGTGATAAAGTCATTCAAATATCGTAGACCATCAACGCTTTCGTACGTCATGCTCGGAAAACGCTCAAACGGCGACCCGAGCGTCTCCGTATCGCCGCTCTGGTGCGTCTTGCACCACTCTGCGTAATCTGGAAACGCAGCGTAAATCGCCGATCGCAACTTGCTCTGAATCTCGGGATACAGTGTCATGTAGTGAATCGCGATCGCGGCAGCGCTCGACGTAGTTTCATGACCAGCGACCATCAACGTCTTGAGGTTATCCACGATCTCCTGCAGCTTCCAAGATCCCTTTCCCTCAAGCAGCATCGCGGTCAAAATATCTTTATCCTCCTCTGGCGCCACCCCAGGTGGCGGCACAGTATCTTTCATGAGCACTTTAGCGCGGAGCTTTTCTGCAATCTGCAATTTTTGCTGTTTTTCACGAATCAAATCTTTGCAAAAGGCCTCAATCGTGCGGGACGCATCGTCCAATTCTCGGGATCGTTTCGTCAACCGCGTTTGCTTACCGCCCATCCGTGTCCCGAAAAACAGATTCACCACCATCCCCATGCGCGCAAAAAAATCCATCTTGCGCTCTTGAAACACCCGTTTATACGCTAAATGAAGCTTATACGCCATGCTTTCTCGATCAATCGAGTCCTGCTGCTCCGGATCGCAGAATCCAAGCGCGTTGAAATCCTGACCCACTGCCGCGCGGAAAATCACATCCAGCGTCGTCGCTTGCAGCGGCTCGGCGAGACTCATGAGAACCTCGCCGTCACCGGCGGGTGAATATGTCAGCTTTCCGTCGTCGGTTGGCTTTGTCGCGCGCTCGTCGTTCACCTTGTGGTCGATGCGACGCGCGACAGCGTCCGCGAGAGTGAACGCCTTTTCGGCAAACATTGGCGTGAGTTTCTTGACTTGTCCAAACGAAAGTGGCTGGTTAAGTAGTTTCCGCTGTCGTTTATGCTCGTCGCCTTCGGCGAGAAGCAAGCCGTCGCCTGCGATCGTGCGCAGCATCAAACGGGTGATCGGAGTCTTGTTAAAGTCGTAAGCGTGGGTTTGAAGAATCGCTTGCATGGCAGACGGAGTTGTTGCAAAGATGACCTCACGGCCAAATAGCGAAATCGACCGAAACCACGGAACGCGTTTCTTGAACGGGTCCTTGTCTTCGGTGTCAGCCTCGAGCGCGTCAGCCTCGGCGCGCGCAATCCACGCCGTCTCGACGTCACCCGAGGGGTGCTCCATGACATACTTCCGGTGTCCGAACAGAAGCTGTCGAGGCTCATGCGGGCCCGGAAGGTGGCGGTAGGGAGAGACGTAGTCGGGGTAGATGAGGATGTTGTAGAGCACGGAGAGGGTAGTGGGGCCGAGGAGCAGCAGGAGCCAGAGCCCGAAGAAGGCAGGGAGAGAGAGTGTGGGATATAGGTAGCGGCGGAGAAGGTAGACGCCGAAGCCGGCGCAGGCAACGCGGAACTTGACGGTTGGCTCGAAGTTGTAGGCCATTGGCGGTGGTGGTGAAGAGCGACGGGGAGGAGGAGGAGGAGGGGGAGGGGAAGTCAGCATTTATATTCGATAAGGATAAGAAATGACGTGTTCAGGCATATAAAGTCCCAATTAGACCAACACAAACACAACCCTTGAGTTCGAACCCGTCAGCATTTCCCCAACAACCTCAACAACACATAATACTCACACAAAGAGGAGAATTCCAAGCGCGGGCGACGTCTGCGCTGCGACAGCCACAACGGCAATCCGCACGAGAAGCGGAATGCTCATCGTGTTAATCGCGGTGGACGGCGGTGCCGGCCGCGGCGGTGGTTGCTGCTGCTGCTGCTGTGAGGGCGGTGCAGGCGGCGCAGGCGGTGGAGCTGCTGCAGGGACGGAAGAGGCAGCGAGAGCGGGAGCGGGAGCGGGAACATACTGCTCTGCTCTCGCCGCGGTTCTTGGTCTGGTCATCATCTGCGGTCGTGAAGGATACCTGCGTGCGCCGGCGCCGATGGGAAACACTCCGCCGTCGTCGGTGACGACAACGCGCCGTCCGCTTGAATCCGTAGCGATAGCAAAGCCTGGTTGTGTGCGTACCATCGTTTGCGCGTGATTGTGATTCCGGTGTTTGATGCGTAGTGTTGATTTGTGCATTATGATGCGGGCAAGGAGGAGTTTACAGTGGACAGGCTAGATGCAAATCACCATGCGCGTACAATTAAATAACCAACAAGACACATCAACACCGTCAATTTACAAATAATCCTTTTTATTCGCCGTTCTGACGAATCCATGATGCTGCCATTCAACATCTGCATCCTTCATATCCACCGTTCCAAGCTTCAGTTCAAACAACCTCATCTCAAACCGCGGTCCCACTTCCGCAAGCTCAACTCCGTCCTTCGTCCGTACGTACACATGGTGCCGCACTGAGATGAAATCTCCTCGATTCGCAAACGTGATCACGCGCGCGCTGTCTTTCTTCGCGCCAGGCGGGAAAAGATGCCGCAAAATCGTGCTGACTCGCTTGCCCAGCGGAGACGTAAAGTTGTCAAAGATAATGTGTGGATACGCTTCGGAAACAGTGCCTGCGTTTGCAATGTCGTGCCGCAGAACAACGTTGTGAAGCGAAAACGACGCCGTCGGTCCGTGTGGGAAGTGGCTTATGGTCAACGCAGTGGGCACACCGCGGTGTTCGTGGACCAGGACCAAATCCGTCGTCGCGCTCGTTTGACACACTTTAACCAGCGACGGCAGCACCGCGTTACCACGATTCAACCGCACGCCCGTCGGGAAAAGCAGCTTAATCTCCTTCGCAAACTGCGACAGCCGCGTACTCGGATCTCGCGACGTCGTGACCACGATCCGCGGATCCTGAATCCCGCTCATCGCAGCATACTCGTCGTCCACTTCATCCTGCATACTCTCGTCGTACTTGAAATCCCTACGAAGGTCCTCATCTTCCGCAATCTCCTTCGGCAGCGGCTTTCCTGACGCAAGCGCGTTCTTCAACTGCTGCCGCCGAACAACAACGTTCGCCTCTTTCAGCGCAACCGACTTTTTGTAGAGATATTCGCGCCGTTCGCGCGCTTGTCGCCGTAGCTTCACACGTTAGTCATTAGCTGTCAATCAGTCAGTTCCACTGTACGTACCATTTTGTGTGTGTGGGTAGAGACGGTGAAGACTCGAGACCGAAGGCAAAGTGATCAGTAAAATATTCTCAGGGGAAGTTTCGGGTTAGGGCGGAAAAGATTTCCGGCCTCGACTTCGTCACTTCTCCTCCTCCTCCTCCTCTCCCGCTCTCCTTTCCTCCAACAGTTCCCAAACATGAGCTACGACGACAGCGACCCCGAGGCCTTTGAAGACCTGATCGGCACAAACGAGCTTGAGTCCGCGTCGGACTTCACCGACGACGACGCCACCCGCGCCGTCTGTTTGTTCTGCGCCCTCACTTTCGACGATACCCCGTCTGTCTTTGCCCACTGTGTCGACGACCACGCGTTTGACTTTCTCAAGCTTGCTAATGTTCTTGGTTTGGATTTCTTTGGCAAGATCAAGTTGGTCAATTACATTCGCCGCGAAGTCGCCAGTGGCAAAAAGTCGGGTGAGATCGAACTCAATAAACCTGAACTGTTTCTCGATTCATCCGAGTTTCTCAAACCCACCCTCGCCGACGACGCGCTCTTGTTCAGCCTCGACGACGACGACGACGACGACGACGACGAGGATGCCAGCAACAAGAGAGACGACGGCCACAATAATGACAATGACAGCGGCCACGCGAAACTCACCGGTTCCGTCGCCTTGGACGACATCGAACATCCTGAATCAGAGCAAGTTCGCCAACTCAAAACACAGCTTCAGAAAGTCCAGCTCGAGTACGCAGAGTACAAAGATCTCGTCAAAACCGTGCTCGACGCTCACGCCAACGCCGACGCCGACGCCTCGTCCGGCTCTTCCTCCGACTCTTCCTCCGACTCTGGCTCCGACGCGTCTTCAGACTCGCATCCCCGCCGCCGCCGCCGCCGTCGCCGCCGTCATCACAAGTCCAAACCCAAACGCGACGACGATACACACTACTTTGAGTCCTACTCATACAACGAGATTCACGAAATCATGCTCAAAGACCGTGTTCGCACAGACGCCTACCGCGATTTCGCATACGAAAACAAAGACATCTTTGCCGGCAAAACCGTGCTCGACGTCGGTTGTGGAACAGGTGTTTTATCAATGTTCGCTGCCCGAGCAGGCGCTAAACTCGTCATCGCAGTCGATAACTCCGACATCATCGAGCGCGCGATCGCAAACGTTCATGAAAATGGACTCCAAGATATCGTGAAATGCTATCGCGGTAAAGTCGAAGATATAATCCTTCCTGTTTCCTCCGTCGATATCATCGTCTCGGAATGGATGGGTTACGCTCTCCTCTACGAAGCAATGCTCGACTCCGTCTTCAACGCCCGTGACAAATACCTCGCTTCTTCCACAGGCATCATGGCTCCTGCAACAGTGCACCTTTTAGCAGCCGGTTTACGTGATCCAGAGTACATTAATGAGAAAGTGAACTTTTGGGGCGACGTTTACGGATTCAAAATGAACGCGATGAAACCCCGCATTTTCGACGAAGTCGTCGTCGACTCGTTCGCTCCGTCGTCCCTCGCTGGCCCTCCCGCCGTCTTCAAACAACTCGAACTCCACACCGCCACCGTCGCAGATTTGGAATTCACTGAACCTCTAGCAGTCCCATACACCTCCGTCGCAGATGATGACGAAAATCTCCTCCACGGCGTCATCATCTACTTTGACACCTTCTTCACCCGCTCCCGCAACACCACCGTCCCCCGCTCCCTCCGCGCCGAAACATGCTGCTCAAGCAACGCCCCCTCCACTACCCCACCACTTTCCGCCTCGGAATCAGACGCGGTAATCACGGCGTCGAGAGAAGGAATCCAAGGATTCACTACCGGTCCTTTTGGTAGTAAACCAACACATTGGAGATCTGCTGCATTGCTGTTCACGAAGGCTATGAATGTGCCGCCTGGAACAAATGAAGTACGCGGAAAAATAACGTATGCAAAACGCAAAGATAATTCGAGAGAATATGAAATCTCAATCGTGCTGGATACAGTCGTTCTTGAAGACGGTGAAAAACCACTTCAAAAGCCAGTCAGTCAAATGTACCTAATGCGGTAGTTCTATAATATAGATTCTCTAATATACAATCATTTTGCAATCATCATCATCATCTTACAAGTCGCAACTCACGGCTCCTCCATAAGCGCCAAACACTCCTCAATCTCATCGTCATCAAGACACGAAATATACAAACACCGTTCCAAAATATCCGTATCTTCAGGCTCAAGCACCTTCACATACTCTGCCGCGCTCGTCACATACGAAAGTAACCGCTTAATCACCCGTGACGACGTCACATATTTATCCAGATTCACAAAAACTCCATATTCTCCTTCAATCCCAACTTTACTAACAAGCGCTCGAACGTGCTCTCTCTCCACACACGATGAATCAACGCTGCTACTCACGCCTGTTGTTGGATCGTACACCGACGGCCGTTGCGCATTAAACGTCAAGTCGGACAGAAACACTCCAATGAACGGTATACACCCTTTCCCGAGATCCGCGCAGTCCATCTCACGTCTCAGGTTTCGGAAATTCTTCATCGGACTCGCGAGCGTTTCAAGATCCTTGAACAACGCCGCGTCGAAATCAGAAAGTGACGCCCATGTATTATGCAATCGCTGAACAGCAGGCGACGCAAGCGCAAGCGTGATTTGCATCACTGCAGAGTAATTCTGCAGCATTCGCGCAGCATGCGCAATGTGAATCAACTTTGCAACCGTGCGTACTCGTTCCTCCAGCGATCGCGTAAGCATAATCTCAGACGTCACCCACGACGTCATCAGATTAAACCGTGTGATGATAACCTCAATCCCACGCACAACCCCGCTCGATACATACTTGCACCAATCCTGCACGACCGCCACACTCTGCTGCCATCGTAGCTCGATCAGCTCTTTCCAGTCAATCTCAGCCAATGCATCCCGATCAATCACCGTCAACTGGTTCGCAATATCGCGCGACCTGTACTTGAGAATAAACGGAAGATGAATACTCAGCGAAACTGTGCTATTCGCCTCGCTCACTCCACTCATTCGACTGCTATACCGCGACGGCGACGACACAACGCTTTCGGCAACATCACGCCCAATATACCGACCTTCGAGTTTCTCAAGCGCAGCATCAACCCCTTCGTTCGCCGTATTCTCTGCCACATCAGCAATCTGCCGTAACTGGGCTTTCGTCTCCTCTGACATCCCGTCAATCCCAATCACAGCACCTGCTTCGCTCCCGGGAGTCTGTGCCCTTCGTCGTGCCGCTCGTGAGCTCGTCGTCCGACTACTAAACACGTCATCCTCGTTATCCTGAACCCATCTGAAAAGAGGCGTCGGTGCCCGCATCCCAGACACGTGAATCGAATACCGCGTCGTTTCGCCTCCTCCTACTCTTCCTCCAAATGAGGAAGACGACGATGATGACGACCCCGGAGTACGATTTAACCGCGTCGGGGTTTCAATTCGCCGCAGATTTCCAAGCGCGCCTTGTCGTCGTAAACCACCGCCGCCGCCGCCGCCGCCGCCGCCGCCGCCGCCACTGGGCATATCTGGCTCAGGAGTCCCTTTACTCCGTAATGAAGACCCAGCAGAACGGAGCATATACTCCAATAACTCTGTGCGCACTCGGCTTCCGACCGGAGTCTCCACCTCTGGGACCTCTGGCTGTTGTGTATAGTCATCGCTCGCCTCACTTTTCGGCATCGTGAGCACTGTTTCCGCATACTGTGGCCGCACTCCTCCAAAATCCGAACCTGCACTTGACGGACCGTGTGAATCTGTTGACGACATTTGATACGGTGCTGCATGATGCACAGGATCGGCAATCTCGTGCGCGTCATCAGCAAGCGACAATGACCCAAAGTCAAACGTATCCGGCGTCTGATTCGTGTCGTCCCCAGTCTGTACACCCAGTCCTACGCCGGTCGGCAGTTCTGGCACAGGCGCGTTGCGCTGCTTGTAATTGTCCACCACGCTCGCCGCAAGTACATCGATTCGTAATCCCATGTCCTCGTACATCTCTTGTGATCGGATCGACGCATTGTCAACGCGCCTTCGCGCAGGTCGCTTTCGCAACTTGGCAGTCACTGATTTAAGAAACCCACGGCGGTTCTGTACCTCATCTTCGCCATCATCCTCATCGTGATCATCGTCGCTGTACTCCGAGCCAGTCGGAGACCCAACTATGACGCGTACCATAGCCTGCTCATCTGATGGGTCCTTTTCGATTGCAGTCCCGCGAATAAGTGAGCCCCAGTGAGTAGTAGGTAGGAACTCCGGATTTGTAGCAAGTGACGACGCTGGCGATGACGCGCCTGCCGAGTCTGTCCGTGTATGTCGCGACGACGGAGTCGAATGCCGTGAAAAAAGAAGCGAACGGTCGATGATTGGAGATGATGATGATGCTAGTTGAGTTGGTGTAGACGGAAACATGTCGCGTGAGCCCACAACGCCGCCGGGGTAGAGATCCGTATCGAACGCGCGGTCCGAAGTTTGCGAAAACACATCTGCCGGATATAATCCTGGCGGTGCGTCCCAGTACAAGAAACACAGTCTGATCCAACACCGCTTGAGTTCGCCCAGAAGCCGCCGATCACCCGTCGACGAGCGTACTTTTCCGTATGTCGAAAAGTCGTTGAGCATTGACACGAACATGATGCGCAGCGCACGATTAGGCACAAAATCATGGGCAAAGTAGTTTAGAATCCAATGGCGCAAAACCACGAACGCACGCATGCGAACGACGCGGCCGATGTTGTCGGAGCGATTGATAGCCCATCTGAAACGCGCTGCGAGAAGACGAAGCATTCCTGCCTCAGACAGAAACTGCCGAAAACAGAGAAACACGTCGGAAAGAAGATCATAATCCAGTGCGTCCGGGGAGGTGAGAAGAACGACGAGCGAAGCGGGGGAGATGCCGACGATGGCGCCGGAAGGAGCACGGTGGACTGCCGTGACGTCGACGTCCTCGTGTTCGTGGACCTGGGCGACAGACGCGGCGGCTGCCGCAGTTGCCGCAGCAGCGAGATCATTTGTCGATGCGTGGAAGATGCGTGAGGCCGGAGACAAGTTGCTCTTGCTAATTTTGTTGTTGTGGTGCTTCGTGATCTCGGGTGAGGGAAACGCCCATGGAAACGGGGACGACGGTATCGAGGGAGGTTTGCGCGAGACACCGGGCGACGCTGCGGCCGAGCGCAGTTTCGCGCGAGGAGAGCGAAGCGAGCGCGGAGTGGATTGCTTGGGTGTTGCCGGAGTCGGAGTCGGAGGCGAGAGAAGGGCGGGCGGAGTCGACGGCCGCGAGGGACGGTCGGAGCTGAGGGGGTTAGCGAGGAGGAGGAGGAGTAGAAGAAGAGACGAAGAGGAGAAACGCACAGAACAGCCGAGGCCATTGCAGATCAGCGGCAACTCATCCAAAAGCGATTAAAACGAAAAGAAAGCGACAAACCGACGCGCAATCCGGGGATGAAAAAGAAGGAGTTCAGGTTCGAGATTTTGAGAACGGAAAGCAGGAGGCAGAACTCGAGATATAAACACAAACACGCGTCGAGCGCCGCATCCACACAAGCGCCTTACACATGCTTGCATTGCCTACACTCTGCAGCCCAGCCACCCGCGCGCACTGCAGATCACGATTGCGTCCGCTGGACTCGGCGATTGTCAGTGTCGTTTTGTAACTATAAATTGTAAAAGTAGGGACGTGTGCAGCACGATTCCAGTAGATAAATGACGTGAACTGCGACGCACGCACATCTGTCCCCAGAATACTGTAATTGCCCACATTTGCGCCTCACCCTATATCCTGGGCACCGTAATACCGCCACGGCACACGGCAGAAAGTAAACAAACACCCGGCAAATCCCATCACGTCTCGAGGCTCCTCGACGAACAACGACGGCGGCCTCGTTTTGGCACTTTTATTTTCGATCTCGCAGCCTCCCACTCGCTCGCTTGCTTGTTTGTTTGCGTGTCCGGCTTACTCGCCGAGATGGCGTTTCTCTTTTCCCGCTCTTCGCGCCAAAAATCCCCGCACGACCTCGTCAAGGCGCTCAAAGACTCGCTTCATAAACTCAAGTCCGCACAGGATAAACGAAAGGTGTGTGTCTGACATTTTTTTTTATAATATCTACTAACTTGTCCGCAGCCAGTAGAAGATGCAAGCAGGCACATTCTGCAGCTTTCTGTTCTTCTCCACGGCGACGGCACCGCAGAGCCGTCGCCAGACAGCATTGCGCAGGTCGCGCAGGAAGTCTACGCCTCCGACCTGCTGTACGACCTGACCTCGAACCAGATTTACCTTGACTTTGAGCTCCGCAAAGAGTCCACAAAGATCTTCATCACGCTCATCCACCGCCAGATCGGATCCCGGTACCCGACCGTCGAGTATTTGAGCACACGCGACCGCATCCTCGCGCTTCTAGTACAGTGCTACGAGGTTCCCGACATTTCGCAAAACACCGGCCAGATTCTGCGCGAGTGCGTCAAGCACGAGTCGCTTGCCAAAATCGTGCTCACGAGTCCCTACATGTGGCGGTTTTTCGACTACGTCCAACTCCCCGCGTTCGAAACCGCAAGCGATGCGTTCTCGACTCTAAAGGATCTCCTTACCCGACATAAAGCCCTCGCGCTCGATTTTTTCACGCAAAACACACAGCACTTTTTTCAAGCTTACAATGACCTCCTCGTGTCTTCAAACTACGTCACAAAGCGACAATCAATAAAACTTCTTGGCGAAATCCTCCTTGACAGAACAAACTACGTCATCATGACCGCCTACATTGACTCCCCGGAACACCTAAAGTTGATTATGAACATGCTTAGAGATAAGAGTAAAAACATTCAATACGAGTCATTCCAGGTCTTTAAGGTCTTTGTGGCCAACCCGAATAAGTCAAAGCAGGTTCTTGACATCCTGGTCAAGAATCAAGAGAAACTGCTTGCGTTTCTGCCTGATTTCCAATGCGACCGCACAGGTAGGTTTTCTTTTATTCCTTGCATGACAACCGCTGACATGGCAGATGACGACCAATTCAACGACGAAAAACAGTTCCTCATTCGTCAGATATCAGAACTCAAACCAGTGACGACCCCCGTTGCGTGAGCGCCCAACACTCAAAATTGTGAACCATGTGCCCGTGATCGATCGAGATGGATGATAAAATATGATTACACATGACCTAGAAATGCGACTTGTTATTAAAACATCTAACATGTATGAGCGTAGACGCGTCGCGTCCCGGCGCGTGTATATTTGAGCCGCGCGTATAGTGTTTACTCCCCTGAATTTTGCCGTGCCTCTTCCACCACCTCCACGACTCCACCGTACGTACACACACACACAATGCTCACCGACATCAGGCTTGCAAAGTACATGCCAGATGCCGTTTTTGGCGGCGGCGGGCTTTGTGTGTCGCCTGACGGTGACATCTTGCTCACTACAGCAAAGTCCTCTGCTGGCGGCCTACGCGTCGCTTCAGGAATCACGATACTTTCCTTTGCCGCTGGTCGGAAATGGGATCCCGTGAACCCGAGTGATCCTGGAGCTACAGGAGGTGGAAACAGGCAGTTTGAAGCAGAGCTTGAGAGTCAAACGATGTGGATGGATACACCTGCACCAAGGTTATATGTCAATGCTGCGGATCCCCAGATGGATAGTGTGTTTGTGTCGGACGGATTTGCGAGTATCTCGGGAATGCAGCTGTCTCCTGCGCGGTCGCGAGCGGGTGCAGGGTACTACGTGTGTGTGTTGATAAACTTGTTTGATGTGATTGTGTACGCGGTGGATGTCGGCGCACAGCTGAGGCCCGTATGTCGAATTACGGACGTGGTTGCGGGTCCGGAGTTGGAAAATGTGAATTTGAAAGAATATACGGCTATCGTGGAAGATACGGCGGAGATTAAACGGATCGCAATATATGATCCGCGTACACTTGCGAGATTGAGAATACACTGTGCGTGGACTTTTTGCTGCTTAGGAATTGAGTGCTGACATGATAGCGATGGACTGGTCTGCGCCTGCATCGGGGCTGTCATCTACAGGACGTGTGTTTTCGATGCTTGCTACAGGGAACGAATGCGGTGAAGTTTGGTTTTGGAGTATGGATGATGATGAAATTCCTCGGTTTTTGGGAAAGATTGAAATACCTGGTCAAGCATGGGTGACGCAGATAAAGATGTCTTCTGTGAGGGAATCGCCGGATGATGAGTTGCGTGTGTTGGTGTGTATTTGTACCAGCGCGATGAAAGTGTACGCTGTTGCTGTGAAGGTTGGAAAGTGCTTCGACCATGCGTGCGATTTCTCAGCGGGAAAGTGTGAGGAGATTAGTATGCCTTTAGGAGTTATTTCAAAGGTCGAATGGTATACCGACGCGGAGACAATGTTGTGTGTTCTTACGCGGCCAAGGGCTGTTTCGATCGTGGAGTTTTCAAACGGAGAAATGGCGTGTGTTGTGCATGCATCAACAAGGCTATATGCTCCTGTTTCAGGCTTATTTTTTGAAACGGATGAGAATGTCGTCAGGATAACGGTGCTTGCGTATGACGGGCGTGCGGAAACAGTGCATTATGACATGACGACTCACGGGATTCTTGAAGGGTTTCTTGCACAGACGACGTCGGAGCCGGCGTATGGACTTGCTAGGAAGATAGCGGCGAGAGAGATGAGTTTCAAAAACGCGATTGTGGATACAGAGGAAGGAACACGGGTGTCGTCTGTTTCAACACGGATTTACGGTAGTTGCATACCAGTGTACTCTGGCATTGCGCAGTCGCCTCCGCTTGTGCTGTACACTGTGACCGCGTCAGATCGGCTTCGGTATCCTGTTACTGCGCGAGGATGGGGAAGAATAGCGGTATTAGATGGGATTTCGTTCGATGAGTTTTGGGGTGGAATGCGGGAGGTGCGGATGAATGGGAGTACTGCGATTGTGGCGGGGATGTTGCCGAGACGGTGGTTATGGAACGCAAAGATGGCGGGGGTGGAGAGTATGGGTGAGGACAGTTGGGTTTCGAAGGCGATTTCCAAAGTGGTGGAGTTTCTTCATGCGTCATCTTCTGACAGCGAGCAGAGCGTGGAAGGAATTGCGTATCGGGATCCAGGTCCGTTTTGGAAAAGAGTGCTTACGTGTCTGTATATATGGGCGTCGTCGCTTCAGTTGGATGGAGTCGCGCAGCAGCTGTTGTTGCATACACAGAGTATCCGTGCTGATATTGCTGTGGCGGTATGTTCTGAGTTTCTACAGATACGGCCTGAAGATCCGAGCAGTACCAAGCTGGCGTTCCATCATGCGTCGTATCTTGCGTTCGCAGCGCCGTCATACGCGGCATTGTCATCCCGAATCTTAACGACGCTTTCACCGACCACAGAGGCGTTTATTGAGCCATGTGTTGCTTGCGGGTCAGGCGTTGAAGTGATTTACTCTGCTGCGAGTAATAGTAGTAGCACTGTTGGAGTGTGCAATAATGGACATAAATGGGGGGTGTGTGCGTTGACGTTTGTGCCGCTGATGAAACTCGGACAACGAGCGTGTCGACTTTGCGGGGCTCAATATGTCGCAAAGGAGCAGACGATTGGTTGGAGTAGGAGTATCGTCGATAGGCTGGATACGTGTGTGTTTTGCGGGGATCGGTTGTAGTTATTGTCTGTAGTTGGGCGTTTGGCGCATTGGGAGATCTGATCGAGCAAGATAAAAACAAAACCTTTCTTCCCTCCACACACACACACACACACACACACACACACGCACTTCATAGACACACGCAACACAATGGCGACGCTACAGGAGTATCTTACCCAGCTCAGCACGTTAGCACAGCAGTCAAACGCACCAGCACGAGCCCCGGCAGTCGCAAGTTCACTTCGCGGATGTTTTATCGTTGATTTCGGATCCCAATCGTTCGCGTCGTTGCAGAACGATCTACTTGATGTACGTTTCCCCCGCAGCGCAACGCTGCGTAACTAGGAGCTGATGAAAGGTAGAATGGATATGACGTTTCGAAAGAAGTTGAGAAACGAAATTTGTTTGATGGCGACTGGTCTGCATTTTCGGAACTCGTCAAATCGTATCTCGTTTTCGTACGTGAAGCGAATCCGTATACGCATCCTGCGGAAGTGTATCCCTTTCTCGAGCGGCTTTTCATGTGTGTATCTTTTTTTAATTATGGAGATATTGGCTAATTGGAAAGTGATTTACAAGTAGCGTTTGCGAATCGAAGAGGTGGGTTGTTGACGCAAGTTGTGGCGGCGTTGGTGCCGTTGGTTACGAGTGCTGCGATATCGTTGGACGCGAGTGATGATGGGGAAGATTCGGAGATGATGGCGCGGACGAACGAAGTTGCGACAGTGTTATTGAAGATGTTTAATTCGATTCGTGCGGAACGTGCGCCACCGCCTGGAATGGCTGCTTCGTTTACATCCGGAGTGACGAAGAAATCCGTGATTTTACTGGTCTCAGTGCATCTCTGCCGCGCGTATTTCAGACTCAACCAGCCCGGTGCGTGTGCGAATGCGTTTTCAAATATCAAAACAGCACATATCACAATGTCGCAGTACCCGCGATCACAGCGCGTTCAGTTTCGGTATTACCTTGGACGATTTTACATGCTGCGGCAGGAACTACTACGAGCTCGGTATCATCTTGCGTATGCGTTTCGGAACTGTCATCGTGACGCACGGGTGAACGCGCGTGTTGTACTGACGTATTTGATTCCCGTGCGGATATTGCTGGGAGATGGGGTTGTGTCTCGGGCATTATGGGAGTTGGCGGGGGAGAAGTTGAGAGAGATGTTGATGCCGCTTGAGAAAGCGGTGAGGAGTGGAGATGTGTATGGAGTCGATGCGCTGCTGGAGAGGAATATGGAGTGGTTTATGAAACGCAAGTTGTGGACGCTGGTGAAGTCGAAAAGTCGGATTATGGCGATGCGCAGTTTGATGAGAAGGATTGTGGAGGTACGGTTAGACGCGAGCACAGCGACGCAAGGAACACAGGTTAAGGTAGTTGACGTTCCGTTTGAGGATGTGATTACAGCGCTGAAAGTGTCAATGTCGCGACACCGCGAGGTGACGGAGGCGCTTGAATGGACGTACGAAGATGCGGAAAACGTGTGTGTGAGTTTGATTAATCAAGGGTATATGCGGGGAAATATCTTCTCGAGAAGTCGACTCGTTCGTTTGCCGCATGAGATGTCGGCGAGTGAGCGGGGCGCGGGCGCGCTGGAACGGGAGTTTCCAGAGCTGCAGGAGGTGTGGGGACGACGAGGCGATCCGACGGAGGATGAAGCATGGATGGATGTGTGATTGTATTTTATGATACATTACTATTATACATACTATATGAAGCGGTCTATGAACTTGTGAGTGAGTTCGACGCCGACAAAAGTAGCGGCGTTGGCAGGGAAAGAGCGTAAAAGGGCTGGTCCGACGCCGGGGAAGAATGCCTTGATGCCGCCGGAGGAGTAGATATGGCGCGTGACGGCTGTGATGGAGGAGTGAGCCGGGTTTGAGGAGCCTTGGAGACGAGACTTGACGGTGTCGACGGGGAAGACAGCGAGCCACATTGCGACGCCAGAGGCGCCTCCCGCGAAGGAAATGGCGGCGAGGGACATGGATTTGTCCTTTGGAGTGAGTTTCTCCTTGAGGTACTCGTATACTGCAAAGTAGATTGCCGAGCCGGGCCCGTCGCGAGCGATGGTGGCGACGGAGCCACGGAAGAGTGAGCGGACGCCGCCGTCGCGGTAGAGTTGACGGACGACGTCAAAGACACCGTTGTATTTCTTCGCGGCGCCGCCTTGGCCCTCGAGTTGGAGAAGGACTTTGATGCGTTCAAATGGAGCAGCGACAAACGTCATTGGAATGGCGGAAAAAAACCCAGCAGCAGAGATCTGCGCGATCGAGAGGTCGCCGGTCGGAGAGGACGGCGGGGAGATGGAGGAGACGATGCGTTTGCCGAGATCGTAGCCCCAGAAGGAGAGCGCGAACATTGGGGTGACGCCGACGAGAGGCGGTGAGACGCCGCGGTAGACGCCGAGAACACCGTCGACGGCGACTGTTTTGCGGAGAGCGTCGAGGGAGCCGGAGTAGACGCCAGCGGGGGCAGTTTGGAGCCGGACTTTGATGAGGTCGAACGGGTGGCCGACGAGGACAGCGCAGATGCCGCCGACGCCGCCGGCAGCGAAGGATTTGAGCTGGCCGACGATCGCGGACTGCGTGACGGCGTCGTCAATTTCAGGGCCGTCAGACATCATGTACGGGGGGGAGGTGTGGTGTGGTGTGGAAAAGGCGGGGGGGAGGTGGAGGTGGGGGGAGGATGGTTTATATCAGGAAATTTGGAGGGGCCACGTGCAGCCCCGCACCCCGCGCCGCGCGGCGGGAAAGCGGTTCAGCGGAAGTTCCTCGGCACGAGTAGCGGAAGAGCGGTCGGTCGGACGGGTGCAGAAGAAATGGAAGACAATCGGGGATATCGCGGGCGAGGAGGCGGACGTGGATGGGGACGAGGGAGAGGAGGACGTGGACGAGGAGGACGAGGAGGACGACGAGGAGGTGGAGGCGGGTACACGGACTATCGAGAGAACACGGGCGAGGTGAGAAGATGAGAGAGCTGGCTTGGTTGAGCTGCGCGCTGACGAGAAAGGACACGACGATGACGAGCGCGGTGAGAAATCCGTGGAAGGAGCTGGAGCATGCGATGGGGCTGGAGCATGACCAGCCGGACGAGATCGTGGGCGAAGACGTGGGCGACGGTGATGATGAAGACGCTAGAGCAGACGACGTTGAGATGGACTCATAAGACTATATTACATTACAGTACAGAAATTTACTAATACAAGAACGCCTGTAACCACCCTCCCACCAAGTACAATACAACCCACTCTAATCCTCTGGTTCGATGATCTCCGGAAACACCTCGCGCGCAGCGGCGTACTCTGCCGCGTACTTTGCCTCCGCCTTGAGTTTGAGTCTGTCAGTGTGTCGCTGGACCCACCTGAGGTCTTTCTGGACCTGTTTGATCGTCTTGACGCCAGCTGCGAAGGCGGAGCGCACGTCACCGAGTCTGCGCTGGGCGGTGTCCTGAAGCTGCTGGATCTCGCGGGCTTTGGCGTTGAGCAGACCGGAGGACTGAGCCTGGCTCACGACGGCCTTGTCGAGGAGCATTGCGTCGAACGCGCCGAGGATGCGGTCTGTGACGTAGTCGCTGGACGAGAAGTCGTCTTGCTCGGCAGGGGTCTTTTTGCGCCGGCTGCCGCGGCCGTTGTCGATGAGCACGGAGACGTCTGCAGCACCGCTGGCTGCGACCGCGGCCGCGACGGCAGCAGCCTCGTTTTCTCTGTCGTCGTCGCTGATGGTTTCGGCGTCGGAGCCGGCGTAGCTGGAGGTGGAGGACGTGGAGTTGCCGAGATCGTCGTCGTCGTCGTCGTCGTCGTCGTCGAACGGCGGCGGAGTGGCGCCGCCGGTGCCCTGGAAGCGCTCCATGAGGTCTCTGATGCCCGTGGAGCTCGTGGCCGACGGCGCAGCGCGGGGCAGGGCGATGTTGGAGCCGCTGCCCAAGGACGCGAGCGAGACGGCGTCGGCAAGCGGCGAGCCGGCGTGCGAGGCGGAGTGCGAGGCGGAGTATCCGGGGTATCCAGCAGAGTATCCAACAGCTGCGACGGTCGTCGTGGTCGGTGTGGAGGTCGTCGGCGGTGTCTTCGTCGGGGCGTCGGCGAGGAGGACGGCGGCCTCGGCGGCGACAAGCGGGAAGGAGAGCGCACGCGGACGGCGGCGGTGAGTCCGGCGGCGCGGACGAGGCAGCGGCGAGGCCATTGCGGTGTAGAATGGAGTAGGACTTACTATATAGAGTAGTATATGGAAAAGTCCTCTGGACTTGGAGGAGTGCCCGGGTGACGGCGAAGACGCGGTGCGCTCGCGGCGTCACTTTCAGAACTCCGAATATTTAATTTTCGACGACTCACACTTCTCCTTCACCAACTTTCTCCTCTTCCTCCTCTTCCCTCCCCACTCCACCACCACACACACACCCCCTCAGCTCCTTCTCGTCTCTCTCGCCTCGCCTCTCGCCATGGACTTTGCAAAGGAAGAGGTCCGCGTGCTCGGCCTGTGGAAAGAATGGGACGCGTTCCAGGAGTCGCTCAAGCAGTCCAAGGGCAGAAAGCCCTTTGCCTTCTACGACGGCCCGCCCTTTGCGACCGGTGAGTCTCGCTCTGCTTTTCTTACTTTGCAATTGACCAACACGCTCTTCTCGTTCAGGAACACCCCACTACGGACACATTCTCGCGTCCACAATCAAAGACATCGTCCCCCGCTACGCCCACATGACCGGCCACTACGTCGAGCGCCGCTTCGGCTGGGACACCCACGGCCTCCCCGTCGAGCACGAAATCGACAAGCTCCTCGGCATCACCGGCAAGGACGACGTCATGAACATGGGCATTGCAAAGTACAACGAGGAGTGCCGCTCCATCGTCATGCGCTACGCCTCCCAGTGGCGCGACACCATCGACCGTCTCGGCCGCTGGATCGACTTTGACAACGACTACAAAACGCTCAACCCCACCTTCATGGAGTCCGTGTGGTGGGTCTTTTCCCGGCTCGTCGAAAAGGACGCCGTCTACCGCGGCTTCCGCGTCATGCCCTACTCCACCGGCTGCACCACCCCGCTCTCCAACTTCGAGGCCCAGCAAAACTACAAGGACGTGCTCGACCCCGCCGTCGTTGTCGCCTTCGTCCTCAAGTCCGACCCCTCCACCGCCCTCCTCGCGTGGACAACCACCCCCTGGACCCTGCCCTCCAATCTCGCCGTCGCCGCCCACCCGGACTTTGAGTACGTCAAGATCCACGACGACAAGTCCGGCATGAACTACATCCTGCTCGAGTCCCTCATCACCACGCTCTACAAGAACCCCAAAAAGGAAAAGTTCTCTGTCGTCGACCGCATCAAGGGCAGCGCCATGAAGGGCTGGGAGTACGAGCCGCTCTTTGACTACTTTTACGACCAGTACAAGGACGTCGGCTTCCGCGTCGTCAACGCCACCTACGTCACCGCCGACTCCGGCACCGGTCTCGTCCACCAGGCCCCCGCCTACGGTGAGGACGATTTCAACGTCGCCATGGAGAACGGCATCATCTCCGACCGCGTGCCGCCGCCCAACCCCGTCGACGACTCCGGTCTCTTCACCGACGTCGTCCGCGACTTTGCCGGCGAGTACGTCAAGGCCGCCGACCGCAAGATCATCAAGTATCTCAAGGAAAAGGGCAAGCTCATCGTCGACGGCCAGATCAACCATTCGTACCCCTTCTGCTGGCGCTCGGACACGCCTCTCATCTACCGTGCTGTGCCGGCCTGGTTTGTGCGTGTGCGTGAAATCATCCCAGACATGCTCGACAACATCGCCAAGACCCGCTGGGTTCCGTCCGTGATCAAGGAGAAGCGCTTTGCCAACTGGATTGCCAACGCGCGTGACTGGAACGTCAGCCGCAACAGATACTGGGGCACGCCGATCCCGCTCTGGGTTTCCGATGACTACGAGGAAGTTGTCGCGATCTCGTCCATCAGCCAGCTCGAGGAGCTTTCGGGTGTCAGCCCGATCAAGGATCTTCACCGTGAGAGCATCGACCACATCACGATTCCGTCAAAGAAGGGCAAAGGTGTGCTGCACCGAGTCGAAGAGGTCTTTGACTGCTGGTTCGAGTCCGGAAGCATGCCGTACGCGTCGCAGCATTACCCGTTTGAGAACGAGGACAAGCTGCACTCTGCGTTTCCTGCGGATTTCATTTCCGAGGGTCTTGACCAGACCCGAGGGTGGTTCTACACTCTTGTTGTGCTTGGAACGCACTTGTTCAACACGTCGCCGTTCAAGAACTGCATTGTCTCGGGCATAGTGCTTGCCGCGGACGGCAAGAAAATGTCCAAACGGTTGAAAAACTACCCGCGTCCCGAGGAGTTGCTCGACAAGTACGGTGCGGACGCGCTGCGTTTGTATTTGATCAACTCTCCAGTTTTGCGTGCCGAGACGCTGCGATTCAAGGAGGAAGGTGTCAAGGAGGTTGTGTCGAAGGTGCTGCTGCCGTGGTGGAACTCGTACAAGTTCTGGGAAGGCCAGGTTGCGTTGCTGAAGAAGACCGAGGGCCTGGATTTCACGTACAACCCCGATCTGAAGAGTACCAACGTGATGGACCGATGGATGCTTGCGTCGTTGCAGACGTTGATCAAGTTTGTGCACCAGGAAATGGCAGAGTACAGATTGTACACTGTGGTGCCGCGTTTGTTGAGCTTGATTGACGATATGACAAACTGGTACATTCGGTTCAACCGCAAGCGTCTAAAGGGAGAGAGCGGAGTTGAGGACACTGTTGTTGCGCTGAACACGTTGTTTGAGGTGTTGTTCACGCTTTGTCTTACGCTCGCGCCGTTCACGCCGTTTTTGACCGACAACATTTACCAGCACCTGCGTCCGTTTATCCCCGGGTCGCTTTTGCCAGCGGACGCGCGGTCGATTCACTTTTTGCCGTATCCGGAAGCGCGAGACGAGCTTGCGGACGACGCGACCGAGCGTGCGGTGGGTCGGATGCAGCGAGTGATTGAGCTTACGCGTACGCTTCGGGAGAAGAAGACGATTGGATTGAAGGTTCCGTTGAAGACGCTTGTGGTGATGCATCATGATCCGCAGTATCTTGAGGATATCCGAGGGCTGCAGCAGTATGTTGTGGAGGAACTCAACATTCGGGATCTTGTGCTCACGTCGGATGAAGAGGCGTATGGAGTGCAGTACCGATGTGAGGCGGACTGGCCTACGCTTGGCAAGAAGCTGAAGCGGGATATTGTGCGGGTGAAGAACAATCTTCCCAAGCTTACGTCGGAGGAAGTGAAGGCGTTTGTGGATACAGGGAAGATCCAGGTGGATGGGATTGATTTGGTGAAGGGAGATTTGCAGGTTATCCGGGGACTTGCGCCGGAGAACATTGCGCATGGGCAGGACGTGAACACGGATCAGGATGTGTTGATTATTTTGGACACGACGATCTACGCGGACCTGAAGACGGAGGGAACCGCGCGAGAGGTGATCAACCGAGTTCAGCGTCTCCGGAAGAAAGCGGGATTGAACGCGACGGACGATGTGCGTGTGCAGTATCGCGTGCTGCAGGATTCGAAGGACGTTGAGTTGGCAAGTGTGTTTGTGGAGCAAGAGGGATTCCTTACGAAGGCGCTCAAGCGTGCGCTGGAACCGCTTGTGGATGAAGTCGCGCCGAGTGAGGTGATTGCGGATGAGGAGCAGAGCGTGCAGGACGCGCGGTTTGCGCTGAGGTTGCTTAAACTGTAGTAGATTTGTATTGTTGAATGTAGCTGTTTTGTTCTTTAAAAAGTGTAGTTATGTACTCCGTCCGGTCTCACGCAGCATGCATTCGCGAACCATGAGGAAGTGTTTATGGCACTTTTCCGACGCCTCGAGTCCCGCGTTCGCGAGCGTCATGCAGTACAAGTACTTCATGCTCTAACACGCACAATTAGCCACACTAATATCTTATGCAAAAAGAAACAAACACTGGACGCACATTTGGCCCGCACTTTCCAGCCGCGATGACAAACTTCATCGCACGTAGATAGACCTGGACCGGGTCGTTATCGTTGGGCTGTTTTCCACCCGGCGGACGCGACGGATCTGATAGCGCCATTTCGTGTCGCTCTTGCGGGGAGGGGTGGGGAGGGGGAAGTGTGTGTAGGAAGAGGAAGAGTGTGGAGAGTTGGTGGCGGGAGAAGTCCCAGATGGAAATAAAGAGTACAAAAGCCTGACGCGTACTCGACGCGTGTTAAGAGCATCGCGTGTATTTCTAAGCCTCCTCGGACGACCAACGAGGAAGAAACAAGCAGGAAGAACAACAAGACGGCGATGCGGATCCGGCTGTTGACGACTCTCGCGGTTGTTTTCGCCGTCGCTGTGGCGGCACGCGAACACAGCAACAACTGGGCGGTGCTGGTGTCGACATCGCGATTCTGGTTCAACTACAGACACCCCGCGAACGTGCTGAGCATGTACCGGACGGTCAAACGGCTCGGGATTCCAGACTCGCAGATCATTCTGATGCTCGCGGACGACGTGGCGTGTAATCCGCGCAACGCGTTCCCCGGAACAGTCTACAACAACGCGGACCGCGCGCTGGACCTGTACTCGAGCTCGATCGAGGTCGACTACCGGGGCTACGAAGTCACTGTCGATGCGTTTCTACGCGTGATGACGGATAAGGTCGATGTCGCGACGACGCCGCGGAGTAAGCGGTTGCTTACGAACGAGCACTCCAATATCTTTGTGTACATGACCGGACACGGCGGGAATGAGTTTCTCAAGTTCCAGGACGCAGAGGAGATCTCGGCGTTTGATCTCGCAGACATGTTTGCGCAAATGTGGCAGACGAAGCGGTACAGAGAAGTACTGTTCATGATTGATACGTGCCAGGCAAACACAATGTACACCAAGTTCTACAGCCCCAACATCGTCGCCGTGGGCTCCAGCGAACTCGACGAGTCGTCCTACTCGCATCACGCAGACTCGGACGTCGGCGTCGCAGTCGTCGACCGCTTCACGTACTACAATCTCGAGTTTCTCGAGCACGTCGACCGCGACTCCCAGCTTACGCTGAACGACCTGTTTGAGTCGTACACGTACGAAAAGATCCACTCCCACGCAGGCGTTAGAACAGATCTGTACCCGCGAAACGTGTCCGAGGTCAAAATCACCGAGTTCTTTGGAAACGTGCAGCCCGTGGAGATTGATGATTTCGATGATTAGGTAGTGTTAAATGTATATATTACACATATATAGTACATGCAGTTAGTAGTATTTACAGCACGCGTCGCGCAAAGACACGCAGACGCTTGATACCGCCATCCGGAATCATGACGAGTTTAACATGCGACACCGGCTGCGCGACGTTGGTAAGCACATCACCGTCGGCAGCGTACTCGTGCTCGTAATCCGGCTTTGCCTTTTGCACCGGCACAATCACGTTCCACTTTGCGTCGTCCGCCAACGCCGCTTCGTCGCTCGCAGCATCGATCGCCTCAACCCGAATCTTATCGGGAAAGTTGCCCCGGAAATACGCAGTATCTACAACAACCTTGTCAATCACCCCGCGAGCGCCAAGACGCACAACAACCCAGTCCTCGTGGCCGGAGTCGCGCGAACGCGTGGTTTCCCAGCCATCGCCCATGTCGACGCCGCGGCCGGACAGTAGGAGGTTATCGACGGTGCCAAAGTGCTCGTCGGAGCACTTGATTGCGACTGCGCCGGACGACACGTGTGCGAGATCCAGCACGGTAGACAGAGCGGTCGGAAAAACAGGGACCGGTGTGCCGTAGAGTCGGAACCGCGCGATACCGCCGTCGGGAAACATGTTGAGACGCACGTAGTTGTAGAACCCGTCCGTGAGACCGTCCTTGCGCACAAAAAACTGACGCTGCGACGGCAAACACTCTGTCTTCGCGATGACCTCGGTCCACTGCGTCGCGGGGTCCAGCGCAGCCGCGTCGTTTTCGACAAACACGGCCTCGACGCTGATAGCAGGCGCCTGGTTCCCGTTGAAGAACGCGGTGTCCACTTCGCACCCAATCAGTTTCGCAGACGCGACTCCCACGCGGATCACAACCCAGTCCGCAGGCTCGGGATTATGCCGCCGGGTCTCCCATCCATCATACCACGCTCCGTTGTACGTATACCGGCCTGCGTCGCGAATCGGCGGCTTCGGCATCAGCAGATTCGACGCCTCCGCAAAGAACTCATCCGAACACGCAGCAACGCGGCCCCCAAGCTTTGCGCCAATCACATCCGAGTAGTTCCGGCGAATCGCCGCGTCAAACGCACTTTGCTCCACAACATCGACCATCGTGACGGCTGTTAGGTATATCGTGAACAAAGGAGCAGGAGGAGCGCGGGGCAGTGTTTATTTAACCCGGTTCCAGCGGCGGTGGCGCACGACGTGCGAGCGGCGCACGGCGAGTCACCTTGCCTCGCACAGCCTCGCACACGTGCGGCGCCCCGGCGTCCTCCGGCCGCTTCGCGCTCACCTCCGAGCCCGCTTATCTTCTATCGTCGCTTCCCCCCACTATCGCCGGAGGCCCAGGTCCCCGATCCCAGATCCCCGATCAAAGAGAATAAAGAGACGATGATCACAGCGCTCTCCGCCGTGTCGACCTTCGCGACCGTCGAGTCCTCCGTCTCGGTCGCAGGCACCGCCGTCGCTGCCTTCTCCGGCATCGCAAGACTCTACACCTACATCCGCGAACACCGCAACCGGCCGCCCCGTCGCGCAGACCTCGACGTCGCAGGCGCAGACGTCCGCGCGTTCTACATCCAGCGCAGCGCAGACACCGTGCGTATTCCCCGCAACTACGAGATTCCCCGCGCAAACCCCGTCCCCGCGCCCCGTCGACCAGCAGCAGCACCAGCAACAGCACCGGCAACAGCACCGGCATCGCTCCTCGCCCCCGTCCCTCCAGACCCCATCCCGCAGCACCAGCACCAGCAGCACCAGCAGCACCAGCAGCGGATCACCGTTCTCCACGAGCCCGCCCAGTCACAGTCCCAACCATCCCCTCCCCGCCCCGCCTCCCCTCGTCTCCTCCGCTCCCGCCACCTCTACGTCCTCAACCAGCGTCTGCACTCCCTTCCCACCCGCTCCGCCACCTCCCTCCGCAGAGCTCTCACCCCCTCATGGTACATCCGCGCTCAACTCTGGGTCCGCGCTCGACGCGCGCAAGCTCGGCAGCTCCAGCGCCAGGCGTTCTTCACTCTCATGCGCACCCGTATCGCGTCCATCCGCGCTCGAAGACACGCACGTCGTGCTGCTCGCGCTGCCTCGAGAGCACAAGAACTTCAAGATCGCGCGGAAGCCGCTGCGGCGGAAGACGCGATTGCAGGCCGCACTGATGGACGACGACCAAGTCGTCTTCGTCGTGGTTTGTTTCGTGCTGGTGCTGGTGGTGGCCGTCGTGGGACTCGCGTCGACCGCCGCCGTCGCGGCACAAGCTCAGCTACTCGCAGACTCCTATGGTGGCAACGCGACCACGTTTACAACGTTCTCGACGCAAACGACGCGTTGCTTTTCACCATCGAACGCGCCAAACCAGGCGTCTGGCTCATGTTTGCCTACCCGGATCGCGAACTCCTCGTCACCATCACCTTCCGCGCAAAGTTCATCCGTCTCGGTATCCCCAACGCGCATTCCCATGTTCTTGAATTCCACGAGCGCCGTGATGCAGCTTCAATCTCTCTCCCCCACCCACAACCACCCCGTCGCGTCGCTGTCGCAGCTACAGACCGCGTCTACGGCCGCATGAAAATCCGCCAAAAAGCATCCGTGTTTGACCATTACAATGTATTCTACGCTGCCGACGGCTCGCCTCATCACTGGTCCCGTGCCTCGCGACAACTCGAACGCGTGATCAACTGGCGTGGGAAAGAGTATGAGTCCCGAGTGTCCGTCGCCGTCGCGCGGCCTCTCATGCGCCATTTCGTCAACTACGAAGTCCTCGTCGACCAAAATATGATTAACCCCCTCCTCGCTATCGCGACGGGCTTCGTCTCAATGAAGTCTCAGTGGTCTCGCACGGACTGCCCGATCATGCAAAATCGAACGCATCTCCGTGAAAACGGAGTCAATACCGTCGTTGACGCAATCGTCAACCCGCCTCAGTCCGGCTTAAATACCTGACTTCATACCCATTACTCGTACCTCTTCTAACAATACATTCTTTTTCTACTTCACCCGCGCAATGCCAGCCTTGAACCCTTCGTAAAACTCAATCATCTCCGCCGTGATACTTCGATTCAACCCCGCCAATGCCTTTTCGAAATGCCGTTTCTCAATCACTCCCGCGTCTATATCCTCATTCATCGCACACAGCCCCGCTTCCTGACACAGTGCCGTCAACTCGGCTCCAGAACACCCATCCGTGCGTCCAGCAAGTTCGCGTGCGTCAACGTCCGCCGACACACTCATTCCTCTAAACCGCACCTTCAATATCTGCTCCCGTGTCCGCAAATCCGGCGGCCCAACGTACAACATCCGGTCAATTCTTCCTGGCCGCAACAACGCCGCATCCAATATCTCGGGCCGATTCGTAGCCGCAACAACTACAACGTTCCCCGCACTCTCAATCCCATCCATCTCATTCAACATACTCGTCAGCACCCTCTCCCCTCCGCCTCCATGCTCACCATCCCCTCGCGCCCCCGCAATCGCATCTATCTCGTCAAAAAATATTATACTCGGACTCGCGTTCCGCGCTTTTCTGAAAATCTCCCGAATAGCCCGCTCGCTTTCTCCAACATACTTGTTGAATATCTCAGGCCCCTTGACCGCCAGAAAATTCAGCCCGGCTTCTGTCGCAAGCGCTTTCGCCGTCAGCGTTTTCGAGCATCCAGGCGGTCCGTAAAGAAGCACACCCCGAGGCGCCGCAACTCCCAACCTTGTAAACGACTCTGTATGCGTAAGTGGCCACTCCACTGTCTCGCGGAGTTTCTGCTTCACATCCTCCTGTCCGCCAATATCATCCCACATCACCCGTGGTGTTTCCAAAAAAATCTCACGCATCGCAGACGCGCGTACAGAACTCAACGCGACATTGAAATCCCCCGTGGAAACAGCCATCTCGTCAATCTCAACCCGCTCAATGTCGCCTCGCGTCACCGCCGCATACACGGCTTCACGCACCAGCGCCGCCATATCCGCTCCTACAAACCCATGAGTTTTGCTGGCTATCGCTAGAATCTCGGAGTCGGATAGCGTGTGCGGTGTCGCTGCGAGCTGCAGCTCCAAAATAGCGTGCCGCGCAACCGCGTCCGGAATCCGTAGCTCGACCTCTCTGTCGAATCTGCCCGGCCGCCGCAGAGAAGGGTCGATGTTTCCGAGACGCGAGGTCGCGGCAATGACAATCACGCGGTCGGTCGTCTCCAAACTGTCGAAAAGCGTTCCAACTGTTGACACGATCCGCGCCTCGCTCTCGGTACTGTTATCGCTATCCCGTCGCGGAACAAGCGAGTCTAACTCGTCAATCAACACTACACTCGGTTGAAACGTCCGTGCTTCCTCAAATATCCTAGCCAACGCATTCTCTGAATCACCAAGATACCGACCAAGTACAGCAGACGCAGAAACAGTGAGTACATGTGCCCCCGGAGTACCACGAGCAATCGCGCGCAGCAGTGTAGTTTTTCCGGTTCCAGACGGACCGTGGAGTAATACACCGCGTGGCGGAAGCACTTTAAACCTCGCAAACACGGCCGGTCGTAGAAGTGGAAGTTCGATCGTACGTCGAATGAGCTCGATTTCACGGTCAAGTCCAGCTAAGCTTGCGTATGCGTCTTCTTGAACTGGCGGTGGAGGGAGAGTGACGGTGAATGTTGTGGCGGGCGAAAGGCGGAACAGTGTCGAGATTGAAGACGTGGGTGATGGAGTTACTGATACGACTCGTAGACGCGGCGCGGTGTGGATAACTTGGCCGACAGAGAGATAGTCGACACCTTTCAGCAGTTCCTTCACGTCCTTGACCTCCTCATCCGCGGAGAACTCGACCGCAGCAGGATCCGCGACATCACCGGTGTACTTTTCGAATCTCGCGCGGTCACCGAGAAGAATATCCAATTTCTGGCGTAACCCGACCGAGAGCTGGACGACGTTTGCGCCATACGGGTCACCTGCGCTGTAAACCTGCGAGACCGCAAACGCGCCGGTGGTGCTCGTAGTTGTTTCTTCACTCTTGCTATCACTTCCGTGCGCACACTTCCACACACGCACGAGATCCCCATCTGTTAATCCCCGAGCCCGAAGCACAGACGTATGCACGACGGTTTTGAACCCAGGTGACGGCGTCGTCGGACGTACAATGTATTTCGTCGTGTCCACCACTGATTTCGGCTGTGCCTGTGCCGGTCCTGTACTTGTCCCATTACTACCGCCGCTACTGTTAGATGCCTTCTTGGGCTTTCCGTTACCGCTGCCGCTGCCGCTGCTGGAGTTCAAGTTCACGGCTTTGCCGGCCATCGTGGTCGTGGAGGCAAAATTTGTGTGGTTGGGAGAGGAAATCGTGAGCGTGCGGCGGAGATCAAAAACTCTGGCGGTTGATTTCGACCGTGATCAACTTATCTACAAACGGAACTTATTCAAGAAAGAGCAAAACGCCTTATGTTGAATATCTTCTACCTAGCAAGAGTACCAGAAGGAGCAAAACGCCTTATGTTGAATATCTTCTACCTAGCAAGAGTACCAGCGACAAGCCGCCCATTAACCCACACCTTTGCAACGTTCCGATCGTCTCCGTTAAACAGCCACTTTGCAACCAAATCGTCGCGCTTCTTTTCCCAACTAAAGATATCCACCGGCGAGTTCTCCGCCTCCAGATTAATCAGCTGCGCGTCCCATTTCTTGCCAACTACAAAGTTCCCCAGCTTGTCGTCCATTCCACACACTTCCGCACCGCCTAATGTCGCCAAATATAACACGTCCTCAATCGTTAGTTTATGGGACTCATCCCCCTTCATCGACAAGTGCCGCGAAACAAGAAGCGCCTGACGCGCGGTATGCAGGATCGAAGGCGTGAATCCACCAGACACATCAGTGCCAAGCCCGACCTTGACGCCTGCATCAAGAAGCCAGCGCACGCGAGTCTCACCAGACGTAAGCGCCGAGTTACTAGCCGGACAATGCGCGACTCCGCAGCCTCGCTTGGCGATGAGATCGCGCTCAGAGTCTGTGAGGTGGACGGCGTGCGCGAGGATCGTGCGTTTGTGCAGAAGCTTGTTGACGTCGTACACGGATGCGTAGTCTGGCGCGTACGGGTGCAGTTCCTTTGTCGTTGCGATCTCGAGCGTGTTTTCGGAAATATGAGTCTGCACCGGCAGGTTCTGATCGACCGAGAGCTGGCCCAGCCACGCGAGGAGCTTGCGAGAACACGAGATTGCGAACCGAGGCGTGATGATGGGCGACACAATCGCGAATTCCGGGTCAATCTTGCGAATGTGGTCGATGACTTCATGCGTCGCCTTTTGCGCGTCCTCGAAACTGCCGTCGCAGTAGTACTCTGGTGAGTTTGCGTCCATGCAGCAACGGCCGATAAACGCACGTTGACCTGCCTCGAGCGCGAGATCAGCGAGAACGTTGGTTGAGTTGGCGTGTACGGTCGCGTAGTACGCTGCCGTCGTAGTACCGTTTGCAAGCGTGCGCGCAATCACGCGTTTGTAGACGTGGCTCGCAAAGTCGGGATCCTTGAACGACGCCTCGAGCGGGAACGTGTACGTGTTGAGCCAGTCAAGGAGGGTTGTCTTGCCAAACAGCCCGACGTTGGGATACTGCGATGCGTGGATATGCGTGTCAAAAAACCCCGGAACAAAAAACATCGGCGCGTCCACATCGTGCGAAATAACAACATACGAGCTGTCGTCGGTCCATCCGTGTTCCATCGCTGCCTCCGAAGCTGAGCTCGCTGAACGGGCAATCCACGCAATCGTGCCCTCCGCATCAACGCCAACCGCCGCACCAGCCAGGATCTCCAAACTGCCAAGTCCAAACGAGTGCACAAACGTGCCAAAGTACACCGTATTCTGCGCCATCTTTTCGTGTGCTTCTAATAGGGTATCTGTATCTCCCTGATACGGGGAACTCGTGTTCTTCTTATATGGAGAATATCCGTCGGATCCCCGGAGCGCCGCAGCGCCGCACGGCCTTCTCCGCGCGGCGCACACAAGGTTTCGATGTCGCACGTGCACGGTGCGACTCTGTCCGAGCTCCCGACAGCCGACAGCGATATCGTCGTTTTCTCCTATGACCATATGATGGCGACGGATACTGACTGATACATAGCGACTGATGATCGAAATTAGTGGCCTGCAGCCACCGCTGGCTACGTCTGCTGGCTGCCGTCTGCTGATAGGGCTTCGATAGCCTTATCAAAGCCCTATCGAAGCCCCGTGCGCTGCCGGTAATTCGTTGTCTTTCTAATTAACGATATCATTTAACACATCTGACAACTATCTACGCATCTCCGTTGGCAGCCTTTTTGCCGACGCGGAAAGACATCGCTTTACCCCTATGGCCGCGATCCCGCCGATAGACAATTGGCTACAAAGAGTACATCCAGTACATGATGCAGTATCATGGACAGAGGAAACTCTACTCGCAGAATTCAGAGACAGGAAGTCAGGACTTTGGCGGGAGCTAGCTGGACTGGCGAAGACCATCCCTGGCACGCGTCCATATTGGTCGCGGTTGCGATACAATGTCGATGCCACAGCTAAGCAGTTGGCGAATCAGGCGCTGTCACCGTTCTTTTTCACGCTCACTGCTGCCGATATGCACTGGGATGATTTGGCCCGCATGTTTGATGGATACGAACTGTACAAGCTGATGGAGGACAACCGGGAAAGGACGGCGTCTGAATCCGCACATCTGCACATCTTACTTTGATGCGCGGTAGAAACCATCCTCATTCCACGATATGACCCACAGGACATCTTCTACCATACGAATGGCAAGGTGAAACCGAAATGAAAGAGACGATTGCACGCCATTAGGGAGCATTCGATTGATGCCACTGCTCCTCAACCAGATCCCGGAGCTTGGGTTTCAGAGCGACGCTGCGGTGTATTTTGAAAAGCTGGTGGAAAACCTTGCGACGTGGACGTGCTTCGCAACCGCGAGACCCATCGATATTCTTACTTAGCGTTTTCACTTGAATCATATGCCGCCTGCACCCACGCCCCTAGAAGATGTAATTAAAAAATGTAGTCTTGGCCGTACGCAGAATTGATTCAATCTTTTGTACAATTGATAACTAAAAGTTGGTACGTAACATAACAGTCACGTCTACTATACGCGCCACCGCCTTCCTCTCTTTATCAATCCTTCAAAGTCCTACTTCTTCAATAAATTACAAAAGTAGCTGGATGTTATAGACACAGAGAAAGTCTTTTGCTCCAAGTTCTCCTGGAAGCGCGCGGGGCCGGCCGCGTGATTGGGCGTTGTACTTTTCGCTCGTGTAAGCCTCGCGCGCGCCGCTTACGCGTACGGGGCGGTTTGTTTTGGTTGTCCTCAATTCGCGTCTTCGCGTCGTCCCCGTTTACGCGTCCTCCTTTTCCGTCTTCACCACTCCACCTTCCCCGCAGCAATGGCCGACGACAAATCCGCTACTTCTGCTGCTTCCGGCAGCACAGATCCTGACTCCGCCGCCGCTGTTCAACAACACTACCTCACCTTTGCGCGCTTCGTCGAGTTCCAGCCAAACCAGCCCGCTCCCGAGCCCTCGGCGCGTCAGGCAAAGTCCCGCGAACGACTCCACCGCATGCCCCGGGTTCCGTTTGCAGAGCTTTCTACTGATGTTTACGACGAACTTCGCCGGCGCGTTGCCGCCGCGTCTGCAAATCACGGCCAACCATCGCCTGTTCCCAACGCGTTGCCCCCGAACGACGCGTTCCACCCGAAGCGGAACCAGACTAGAGGCCATCTCGCGGTGCTACAGCCTTCGCGATTCAAGGATCTCGTGTTAGATGTTCTTTTTGAACTTGTCCACCGTAACCCGGGAATCACCGACACAGTCGCGTCAACAAGCCCTGTTCGCGCCGCGCCAGCTTTCCAGCCACAATCCATCGCCCGTCCCGTCCCGCCACCCCAGCCGATGCAGTCCGCGAACATGCAGCAGACAATACCGCTACAGCCGAAATCGGTGCTCACGACTACCGTTGTGGCGGAAAAGTCGCTCATGGTCGAGCACTCTGCAGACTCAGATCTCGACGACTCCGACTCGGAGTGGGACCGTTCTCCCGCAGTGTCTCCTCAGCGTCCACCCGCGCAAGCTCCTATGCGCTCTCCACAGCACTCACAGCATCCACAGCTTATTCCGCTCCGCGCTGCACCACCAGCGCCAGTGTCGCCGTCGCATGTATCGCCGCCTGCGTCGCTGCGCAACGTCCCAATGCTCCAGCCAATATCACCGCCAATAATGGACTCCGAGGCATCTGCGCGCGCGTCAGTCTCAACAACAAGCTCGACATCGACATCACAATCCACTGCTCCAGAACGCAACCCGGAAAAGCAAGTAGACACCAAGGAATTGCAGCAGTTGCGGGAAAAGAACATTGCCCTGCAGCAAGAGCTCGCGGAAGTGCAAAAGGACGCGGAAATTATGAGAAAAGATGCGAATCTGAAACGGTCGGAGCTCGAGGACGAGCTGTTCCGTGCACGATCTGCGACCAAGAAAATGAGCTTGGAGATTTCGTACATGGAAAAAGAGGTCGAGAGACTACGTGAAGCGCCTAGGCCGGCGGTGAAAGAGGACACTGACGCCGAGACGGAGAAGCTGAAAACCACGATTGCAAAACTGGAGCTCGAGAACAAAAAGCTCAAAACTCAACTGGACGAGCAGGAGACAGATATCGCGCAAGTCACACTGCACGCAGAGAGTCTGATTATGCAAGCGGCCACTGCTGCTGATGCGGAGATTGCAGCGCGCGAGGAAATCACAACATTACGGACGAAGGTACAAGAGCTCGAGACGAAGCTCGCGTCAGCAAACGCCACTACAGCGGCAGATCGCAAATCTGCTGTACTTCGTCAGTCACAACTTGACAACACGTCGAGCGCGGTCGCGCCTACTACGCTTGCGCGTTTCCACGCCGCCATAACCGACACGCTGAATCTGGCGCCCACGGTCACCTCTACAGACGACGACAAAACCACTCGGAAATTCTACAGCAGCTTGCGCACCCTCGTTGCCTGTACGCGACACATAATGACCGAATCCGACAACTCGCCTTCGCCACAGTTGAAATCCGCTAAATCATTCGTCTCGTCAACATGCAACAATCTCGTACTCGCGGCACGCATGCACTCGTCGTCAGGTACCGGCGACGCATTGGTCCCGATCGCGGTTTTTGATGCCGCTGCTGCGGATCTCGCGGGTGCGGTTGCGCAGCTCGTCAGAATCGCGCGAAAGGAGGAGTCGATCGTTTGATGACCTTGTACTTGCATTTATGTGTTTACGGAGTTTTTTTTTTTTTTTTTTTTTTTTTTTTTTTTTTTTGAGAGATCGGAATGGGGGGGGGTTTGGGGTGAGTGTTCGTGGGGGGGGGGGGGTGTGGGGGGGGGGGGGGGGGGGGAGAGAGACGGGGGGGGGGGGGGGGGGGGGGGGGGGGGCGGGGGGGGGGGGGGGGGGGGGGGG